>CABHPR010152782.1:65963-80028 GCA_902168415.1 Peromyscus melanophrys
ACACACACACACACACACACACACACACACACACACACCGCTACACAATTATTCTAAACAGGATGCCCATGATGATATAATGTCCATCTCACTCAGGTTCAATGTAATTCCTTTTTTCCTCTCCCTTCCTCCAGGTAGAGACCCACAGAAAGACTCTTAAGGGAGACATGAATCTTTCTTCTGTGAGGAGGGAAAGATCACTGAGCAGGACAGAAAAAGACGTGGTGCCTAAACAAAAGGCCTGGCCTCAGGCAGCTCCATTTCAGAAACTGAAGATCAGGGAAAGAAATTCCTTTCTAGGTAGCCATAGTAGGTACCCAGCTTTGAAGGCCTCCTGCCATGGACTGTCTACCTCCCTGCTCTTCTCCACAAAAGGAACAATAATTTGGGGTCTTACTGCTTACTTTCTGGGGCACACAGAATGTGTCATTTGATTTTTATGAGCACCCACTGGCATTGGATTTACTATACCATTTTACAGATGAGAAGACTCGGTCAAAATGGTGAATTTCTCCAAAGTCACTCGGATAGCAAGATGAGAACCTGTCGTTACTAGAGCTCAAAGGCATGTGTATCCAAGCTGGCCACTCACACACAGCTCTCATTTCTACATTCACTGTCTGGTGTTTTTGCTTTTACACTAATGAGCCAAGCCCCACAACATCACACACTAACACTGAGGAATATTGCTGGTAATTACAATATGTGTCAGAAAACAGGATGTCTCACACAACAGAGTCTCTCAATGCTTACAACACCACAGGAGGTGTGGGCAGCCCTGTGATGGTTCATACTGTTAACTTGATAGGATCTGGAATCATCCTCTCAGTATGTCTGTGATGGAGGTTCTAGTTGGGTTTGAGGTGGGGAGTCCTACACTGACTGTGGGCAGCAGCATCGCATGGGCTGAGGTCCCAGGCTGAATCTGAAGTGGGAAGTGAGCTGAGCACCAGCATCCAGCTAGCTCTGCTTCCTCCTTGAGAGCACATTTCTGCTGCCATGATTTTATCTCCAAGATGGGCTGTCCCCTCAAGCTGGGAGCCCAAACAAACCCTCCTCCCTTAAGGTGCTTTGGTTCAGCATTTAATTCCAGCAATTTGGAAAAGAATCAACACAGCCAGTTCACATACATCTGTACAGCAGAGCACATAGCCAACCTGCCCAAGGTCACAGCAATATCAGGACTTGGAGCTGGTATTCCAACCTAGAAACTGTTCGAGCCCAGTGTGCTCTGAATGGCTGTGATCAATCGACCCCCAAAAAGTAGATAAGTAGGGGTGGGGCTATGTTAGAGAAGGTCCAAAGTCATACATGTTAAAGGGCAAACACATGACAGAAATAAGTAAACAAGTGTAGGGTGGTAATGAAGAGAGGAGCCAGATGCCTAGTGGGGATGAGAGTTTGTGAGGTGGAGCTGTGCAACTGTTTCCTTGGCTTGGTGTCTGCAGACCAATGCAGCCAGCTTCTGAGTGGGCTACCAAGACCAGAAAAGAGGGGTTTTACAGGAAAGCTTACAACTACATGTGTGGAAGTGGTGATTTAATAACACACACACACACACACACACACACACACACACACACACACAGAATGAGAGCAAGACAGAAAGAGAAGGAGAGAGAAGGCAAGAAACCAGAGTGAGCAAGACCAAGAAATATTCAGACACACAGACAATCGAGGCAAGCTGAACATGGGCTATGGGTCACATATTACAACTTCTGAGATAGATGAGGGGGTGAATTGGTCATGTGTTGAACTGATGCTCCATATAGTCAATTCCTTCTTAATTCATGAAAGCAGCATATTTTTGATGACACTGGGGCCTCTTGAATTTTGTAGGCACCACTCCCCTCATCTTGCTCAAAAGCAGAGCATCCATCATGATTCCATAGGAAATGGTGACTACAGAGGCCAGGCCTCGGGAGCTCTAGGCTTGGATTTCCAGCACCCACATGATGGCTCACAACTGTCTGTAACTCCAGTTCCAGGGGATCTGATGCCTTTTTCTGGTTTCCATGGGTACTGGGTATGCATAGGGTGTACAGATACACATGTAACAAAATACTTACACACAAAGAATAAGGATTAGCATAAACAAATTTAAATTAGATCAAATTGTCTGTTGTTATCAAGAAACACCAACAATTAGTAAGACACCCACAGACTAAAAATCAAGATCAGAGGCAATCTATCAAAGTAACAGAAGACAAAATCAAGATAGTGTGGCTTTTTTAGTATCTCATAAAGATGACTGCAAGCCAAAGCTAGTCAAAACACACACAGGGCTAGAGAGAAGGCTCAGTGCTGAGAAATGCTTGCTATGCAAACATGCAGACCCCAGTATGAATTCCCAGCACCCAAGAAAAAAGCTGAGCATAGCTGCACGAATCTGCCTATAGCCACAGTGCTGTTGGGGAAATAGACACAAGAGGCTTGCTGGGGCTTGCTGGTTGTCAGACTAGCTATGGGTTCACTGTGGAACCCTCTTTTAAGGGTATACAGTGGAAAATGATAAAGCAGGAGACTTGATACCACTCTCTGGCCTCTACATAAATATACATACATGACTACATACATGTGTGCAAACACATACACAGTTACATACACAGTCACACATACATGTAGAGTCACATAAAGAAAGAAGGCCAAAAATAAAGGGCACAACTCATCAAGAAGATACAACAACCAGAAGTATATTCACATCAAGCCTCAGGGCTCCCAATTTCATAAAACAAATATTAATGGACAGAAAAGGTCAGAGACATCCTCACACAACAGCAGTTGGTGATTTCAATATACTATTCTCGTTTTTGGATAGGTCATCCAAACAAAGATTGGCGAAGAAACCCCGTAGTTAAATTATACCATAGGTCAAAGGACTTAATAGAAGTATACAGAACATTCTGTTTAACAGAAACAGAATATATATTCTTCTCAGCAGTCACGAAACCTTCTCTAGGGCCTTCCCAGCCCAAATCAAGACTTAACAAATACAAAAACAACTGGATTTTTAAATTTTATCAGATCATAAAAAGAATAAGGGTAGAAATCAATACAGCAAGAGAAACCACAGAAACAACACAAATAGGTGGAGACTGAGCAAAGCACCTTTGAATGACTGACTGGAAGGTCACTGACAAAATTGGCAAGGAAATTAAAAGTCCCCACAATCAGATAAAAGTGAAAATACAACTTACCAGGACTTTTGGACACTGCTAAAGCAGTTCTAAGAAGAAAGTTTTAGCTATGAGTGTTCTTATTCTTTTTAAAACCAGGTGATGCCAAATAAACAACCTAATGATGTACCTCCAGGTCTTCAAAGATCAGGAGCAAGTTAAGCACAAAACCAGACAAGGGCCAAAAGGACTGAGGTGGTAACTAAAAGATTAATACATAGAATCAATCAGAATTGGTTCTTCAAAGACACAAACAAGACTAACAAACCCCTAGCCAAACTAACAAAAAGAAAGAGGCAGCAGAAGACCCAAGATACTATAACTAAAGAAGAAAAGGGAGGGGGGGCTACTTCAGACACCAGTGAAATCTAGAGAATCATTGGGAAATACTTTGAACACTCACATCAAAGCCCTGGAAAATCTAAAAGAAATGGATAAATTTCCAGGCACATATGATCTACCAAGTGAAATCAAGAGGATATAAAGAAGTGAAACAGAGTCATAAAAATCAACAAAACTGAATCAGTATTAAAACATTTCCCAGCTAAGGGTCCAGAGGAGTCACTACCAAATTCTACCAGATCTTTAAAGACAAGCTAAGGTGAGTTAAGAGGTCACCTACAACAACAAGAAGCACCGCCTCCTTCGGATGGGGCCTTATAGCCCAAAGTCATCGGTGGAGCAAATACCACTACAGGTGAGTAATCCTCAAACTGTTCTGTGGCATAGTAAGGGAAGAAACAATATCAATGAAGTTGTTTAATGAAGGTAACACTACCCTAACACCAAACCACACACACACACAAACACACACACACACACACACACACACACACACACACACACACACACACAAAACCCTTGACCAATTTCCCAAATGAACACAGATGCAAAAGTTCTCAATGAAATTCTTGCATGCCAAATTAAAGAACACATTAATTAATACCACACACCACTACCACGTTGGTTCCACTCCAATGTATGCAAATGAGTAGACCTAAGGGCAAAGTATATGATCATCACCGTAGCTGTGGAAAAGGCATTTGACAAAGTTCAACATCTGTTTGTGATAAAGGCCCTGAAGAAATGAGAGATAGAAGGAAAATACCTCACTACAATAAAGGCTACATAAGATAAACCTACAGTTAACATTATAGTAACTGGGAGAAAACTGAAAGCATTTCCTCCAAAGTCGGGGATGGGATAAGGATGCTCACTGTCCCCACTTTATCTAGTATAAATGCTTCAGGCCTAGCTCAAGCAGTGAGGCCAGGGAAAGGAAAATGGGGACACAAATAGGAAATCAAGAAACTGAATTAATCCTACTTAAAGATGGTTCTATTCTACACCCTAAGACATGACAGACTATCAGAAAACTCCCAGAAATGCACACACTTTCTTCATAGTAGCAGGATTAAAAAAATCAATATACCCAAATCAGTAGTGTTTCCATATATTAATAGAAAATTTGCCAAGAAAGAAATCAGACAGAGGAAAAAAAACCCCAAAAAACAAAAACAACAACAAAAAGTATTTGTAATAGATTTAAAAAAATCCTTCAGTAAATCTAAGCAAGCAGGTGAAAGATCCCTACCATGGGAATTGAAGACGACATTAGAAATCAGAAAGACCTCTCATGTTCATGGATGGGAAGAATTAATATTGTGAAGATGGCTATGTCACAGAAAGCCAGCTACAGAGTCAGCACAACCCCCATTGAAACCTAGACTTGGGAGGAAAAAAAAAAGATTCTAAACTGTACACTGAAGCACAAATGACTTAAATACCCAAAGCAATCTCTATCATCACAAAACCCGACCTCAAATTATACCGAAGAGCCACAGTGACAAAGATAACACAGTTCTGGTACAAAGCAGACACACAGGTCGATAGAACACAGAAGCCAGGCTTAAATCCTCCCAGCCATAGAAACCTAATTTTTGACAAAGGTTAAAAAAAAAAAAAAAACATACATATGAAAAACAACAGCCTGGTGCTAGAAAAACAGGTAGAATGAAAGTAGATCCATCTCTCACTCTGCACACACACACACACACACACACACACACACACACACACACACACAGCAATTCAAAATGGATCAAAGACTTTTATACAAGACCAAAAGTCTGAAATTGCTAGCAAAATTATGGAGAATAACACTTTGAGGTACAGGCACCAACAAGGACTTTCAGAACAGGACTCAATAGCACAGGAAATCATTTCAGGAGCTGGCATGAGGGACTACATGCAATTAAGAAGTCTCTGCTCAGTAAAGGAAACACTCACCAGCATGAAGAGACAGTTTATAGAACAGGAAAAAACTCTTTGCCAACTGCACAGCACATGGGGGATTAATATCAAGGTCTATAAAAAACCGCAAACATTAAACATTAAAAAGCACCCAATCAATAAGTGTAGTAGTGAACTGACTAGTCAGTTCTCAAAAGAAGAAATACAAAATGGCCAATCAATATTTTAAAAGGTGTTCACCATCCTTCGCCTTTAGGGAAATGCAAATAAAACCTTCAATGAGGTCCTACCTCACCCCAGTCAGAATAGCCATCACCAAGAAGGAGCAAAGAAAAAAACACAACCCAGTAATAGATTCTAGTGAGGATGTACAGAAAGAGGGACCTTTATGATGTTGCCCAGGGGAACATAAAATTACGCAACACTGTGGGAAAAAAGATCAATCTCAAATCTAAAAAATCAAAAAGCTAAAGTTAGGTCAAGTGCAGGACCCAGGTAGACCACTCTCTTAGTCTGTACTGGAAAGCCTCTAAGTCAATGCACCACAGAGATGCCTACACACTCATGCCTGCTGCCGCGCTCCTCACAGGGGCAACGAAACTGGACCAGCTGAGATTTCTGCCGACAGATGAATGGACAACAGGAACATGGCACATATCCTCAATGGAATGTTTTCAAACATAACGTGAAATTTTGACATTTGCACAAAATGGTCGGGACACAAAATCATTAAGTTAAGCAAAATAAGCCAGGCTAAGAAAGAGAAGTATATATTTTCTCTCAGATGTAAAACATAGGCTTAAAGGTGTGCATGCATGTGTGCGTGTGGTGTATCTGTGTATAGGTCATGGAACTAGGAAGGGAAATCATTCGAGGGGAGGAAGGTTCCATAAAAACAGAAGACAGACTCTCTGCTGGTCCAGACGGACAGGAGGGCAGTGGGGAAGAGGATAGTTAGAACAGCATACAATGACATGTACGGATGAAGATGCAACGAGTTCCACTTGTACATTAACTTAAATAATCTAAGAAATTTTAGTTTTCCTTTTTAAATACAAAGACCTGAGGCTGCAAGACAGAGGTAGGGCTACTTCCTGGATATAGCTACAGCTTAAACCTGCTTGGTCTCTAGCTCTACCGTCCCCACACTGAGCTTGGTGGCTAATCAAGTTCCTTGTACTCTTGTATCTGGCAGGTAGGCAGTGCTTAGTAGGCTGTCCATATTCACTGGGTTTCCTGCTGAGTAACAAGGTTCTGCTCACACCCACTCAACCACTGATGCCCCTTTTCCAGCCAAAGCAGATGAAGCAGCTAGAAAGGATGTTAACAGCATGACTTCTGGAAGCTCCTGATCTACATACCTACAGGAAATGCCTGCACCAGCTAGATACAAACAATAGTTGTAAGGTGGGGTTGTCACCAAAAACAGCAAATGCGTCACATTAAAGTACTGTGTGGATTCCCGTCCCTATTGTTTTACTAAATGGGACTACTGTCACAAGTGGAATAATAGACACTTAAGTCAAAACACCTTCCAGACTAGCAAGTCCCGTTCTAACCACACACAAGATCTACCCCTTGACCCTCGACGCCCTGGGACTTGATCCAGCACCGCCAGCCTTTTGCCATCGTGTCTGACAAGGCAAGGATTTCACCACATAACCTCATGATTGTAATTCAAGCCATCAATTACTTGTATTCACTGCTGTAGGTGGTGAGCTCACTGTCGTTGTGTGTCCACTTGAATTCCAGAGGCCAGCTCCCTTCAGCCAGGCAGGTGAGGACAAGGCGGTTCCCTTCCAGGTGGATCTGTGGCAGGCCTGGCTCCGTCTTGAAATACGGTGCAACATCATCTGAGATATTCAAAGGGCAGAAAGAACGGAGAAAGAGTAATGAAGCCAAGATGAAAATAACCCAATCCAATCGATAAATCTACATAAACGATAAATCAATTATATGAATGTTCAACAGTGAGATGAAGGCTGTGTAGCCCAATTAAGTAGCAAATAATCCCTGATACACTAGGAAAAAGCAGCAGCCTAGGAGATACTTCAAAATGCCAAAGGGTTCATAAAATCATCACAAGTCCCTCATCTTTAGAATTAATACCAGTCTATTAAAGGGACACAGCAGAACATCCCTGCTCATACAAGACTCGGAATTCATTGTTTTTGTGTGTCTGTGTAGTAGCCATGCATGTGCACTTGTGTTCCCATGTGTGAGGGCACACAAGTGTGATGTTTGTCAGATGTCTTCCTCAATGGCTCTTCACCTTAGTCACTGACATGGTCTCCTCTGTGAATTCACATGTCAGTGGTTCTGTTAATCTAACACACAGGTTTCTATGGAGACCGTCTGACTCCACCTACTGTGTGCTGGGACAAAGGAAGTGTCACTACTACCTAGGGTTTATGCCTTAGTTCCTGCCCAGCCTTCCCCTGATGATGGACTATGGTCAGAAGCAGTAAGCCAAATAAACCTTCTTCCCCCAGTTGCTTTTGGTCACAGTGTTTTATCACAGCAATAATCTGTCTGTAGACTATCACTGGGGACGCGGCTCAGTGGTAGAATGCTTGCCTAGAACTCCCCAGCGAGGGGCAAATCCTATAGTGAAGGACTGGGGTATGGTTGAGTGGTAGAACATTTGCCTAAAAAATCCCCCCAGTGAGGGGCTGCAGCATGCCCTGCCTAGAATTCCCCAGTGAGGGGCTGGGTGTGGCTCAGTGGTAGAGCACAAGCCTAGAATCCCCATTGAGGGGCTGGGGTGTGGCTCAGTGGTAGAGCCCCTGCCTAGAATCCCCCAGTGAGGGGCTGGGGTGTGGCTCAGTGGTAGAGCACAAGCCTAGAATCCCCTAGTGAGGGGCTGGGTGTGGCTCAGTGGTAGAGTGCTTTCCTCACATGGACCAGTTCTGACTTCAACCCCTGGCCACAATAAACAAACAAATGTGCATTGATCCTATGGAATAGACCCTGCAGCTGCATTGGGAATATGAAGAGAGAGTAAGACATTGTCACTTTCCCTTCTTGGGGCTGATCTAGATCTCATGCAGGAATATAAACAGCCAACTGTAGGGAGCTGTAATGAAACATGTCACTCAGTGTCAGGAGGAGCCACTAATCCAGGTCCTGTTGGGAGAGTCCCACCTGTTTTTGCTCTGAGCTGCTTTTTAAGTGCATCCTCGGGTTCTGATTGTCAACTGTGTGTCCAATTTCCCTTTCTGCTATGTACTTCAGCCCAAATCATCCACTCCTATGACCCAAACAGTGTAATAAAGCCGAATTGCAATAGATATAACTCTGATGCCTTGGGGTTCACTGAGCTGCAGGCTTTATTAATGGCCTGCCATTTGCTCTCTCTTTAACAATAGAAAAAGAAATGCCACTTCATAGGGTTCCAGTGTCCTACATGCATGCCTCATAAAAAATACATCTTTTTGAAAGAAAAAAAGCTTTAAGATACAAGCTCAAGAATGTGAATTTGTGACTACACCTGACAGAGCATCATCAATTTAACATATTATACAATGGCTTGGAATTTAAATGACACCGCAGTTCGATTCTTCACAGAATTCACAGGTAACTACACACACCTCTACTATGAACAAATTACTATGCTCAGTACTGCAATCAAGTACGAAAATCCTTCATAAGGAATAGCTTTATACACTTGGCAAGCAAATATCTTGTGATCTAAATGGCCATAGAATGGTGGTTAGCCCAGAGACTGGCCATTTATTACAAGGAGAAGGGAAAAGCACACATTGTCAAGGCCCTGGAATTTTAAGTATCTGAATTAAAATTATCACCACAAATATTTTAGCACAGCCAGCATGGAGAATAAGTTACCCCTCAAAGACTAGTGGTCTTTCCCACAGAAAAGCATACACTTGAACTTGAATTTAAAGAGGGCATGAAGGTAGCCAAACATGGATTAGAAAGGGTATATATAACATGTTCACCCCATCACCATCTCAGAGCACTGTGGCCCCATAGCCATGGCAACTAACTGAAGGGACCAAGACAAGAGGTAGCTGGGTGTATGGTAATACTAATTGAGCTACTGACCCTCATAAGTAGAAGGTAGAGGAGTGTCAAGGACATCATCTGGGACTGCTGCTGACCTTCCCTCCTGCCCCCCTCACATGGAAGTAATCTTAAGAGATGCTAGAGAATGTTAAAATGGAACTACACTGGAAGAGACACCCAGATGCAGCTTCCATGAGGCTCTCATCTACGATGGGGTGGGGTATTACGGGTACCTGGCTGTTTTGAGGTCACTCATGCTCTGAAAGCCCCATCAACTCACTGTGGAATAAGAACTTTGATGTATCAATGGTGCTCTATCTATGGTGAACAGATGTTTGCTCATCTCCTCAGGAGAAGCTAATGCAACAGATGGATCTCTATGCAGGGGTGCACAGATCCCCATAAAAGTATGTGATCCTTTTGTAGTTTACATGGGCAGAAAAATGCTTGCAAAGATATACCAGGAAAAGAAAATGAGTGAATTACCTAAGAGGTATTCATGAGACTCTCACTTGAGGAAATACCAATGGTCCATCCACTGCTCTTTAGGAGGGTGGAAACATCCCAAATATACCCACCAGACCCTCCCTCTCCCTCGAGAAAATGTGCTGAGTGTATGACTACTTCTGTATGCTGACAATAAGCTCACTAAGCCCCTGTTCCTGAGATGAAGAACCATGGAAAACCATGAAATTTCCATTTTCACATACTTTTAAATAGAACGTAAATCATTTATGAAACAGAGAGTCTCATTTGTCTGGATGACACAGATTTAAGTTCCATTCAAAGGAGAGGACCAGACTTAATGTTCTCTCAAACCAACATCATAATTTTATGACGTCCAAGTCACTTCCCCAAATGGACTTTTAAGGTTTTTAGATAAATGCAAATGGATTTAACTTTACCTGTCCAATGCAAAGATAATCTTCTCATCTAGAAAGGGACTATGACCGTATGACAGTAGAAATAGTTGCCATGGCGAGGACACGGGTACAAGAAGCCAAGGCTGAGACTTGTCTTGTGGCTCCACTTCCTGCACACAGACAGGGCATCTTCCTGGGTGTTTTAATTATGCACTCCACTACAGAAAATGTAAAAGCTATCAGAAACCTTTAAGGGCAGAACGGATAGGAACCACTGGGTACTAAGAACATCACTTGTCCAGCTATTCACATAACTGTTGCTGAGAATCCAGCTAAGACTGGGCCTTCCCTATTACTTGTTTTTATCTATCATCCCTGTGTATGTGGATGGTGTGTGGGTGTGCGTGTGCCATAGCAGTTCAGAAAACAACTTTGTGGAGTCAGTTCTCTCCTTGCAGCTTTACATGGGGCCTGGGGAGCAAATACAGGTATTCAGGCTTGCACACCATGTGCTTTTTACCAGCTGAGCCATCTCGTGAGCCCGCCATCTTTGTGGGAGCAGGGAGGAATCTTGCTGATTAGGCAAGACTGGCTGGACAGGGAGCTCCAGGAACCCTCCTGTCTTGTCTTTCTTCAGCAATGGGGTCACTAATGCACCATCATGCCCAGCTTTTACGTGTGTTGCGGATCGTATTCCAGCCCTCATGCTTGTGCAGCACGCACGTTACACACTGAGCCATCCTCTGGCCCTGCTTCTCCATTTTAAAGACATAATTAATGAAGAATGACAGTCAACTTCCACTTAGCAAAGAAAGCAACCATACCACAAACCAGGGAACTCCCAGGCAGGCAAACCCCACCTGTTCTGGTACAGTGAGATGGAGTTTACGAAGCACCTGCAATCAGCTCCATCAATCAGTGGGGGTCCGGCAGGAAGGACCCTGATCATGGCATGAATGGGCAATCAGACTAAGCAGGACCTTTCATTACTGAATTTCACTCTGCCACAGCAAAATTCCCTAGGGCAACCAACCGTTCCATTAAACCACTGATCTTCCTTTAAAGGTTCCTTTATATCAAATCCCAACGTTTTCATGCCCCGAGCTTATCAATTTGCCACTCACAGAAAATTTGACTTTTTTTTCAAATTCCAGAGAGAAACAAAAGCATGGGGCGTAATGGATCACCTCTGAAGTAGGTGGAGAGCGTGGGTAGAAGATCCTGTTCTGGTGGACTCAGCCATTGCCAGCTCTGCTGCCAGCAGTGCATTAGGCACACACAGGGAGGCCAAGAGTTTAATCTCACCAAATAACATGCTTTCCTCACAACAGTAATATTCATATTTTTAAAGAAAACAATTACGCATTTAAAACATGCTCCTGAGGAAAAGCCTAAATGTATTACTAAGTAATTCTGTACTGTGGTTAAGTCCACAGATACACAAGGTCACAGTGTGATTGCTGTAAGTAGACCCTGATGTTTGAGGAACAAAATCCATACGCCTGAGGACGAGGCAATTCAAATGCACTTTCTGTGACCACCTTTGTGGGTAGAGGTAGCCCGGGACAGGAAGAGAAGAGAAGAATCAGTGTTGCACAATGATCAAACTAGGTAATTGTCACACCCTAAAGATCTAGCAGCTGAGTGGGACAAGAGAGGTAATGGGGTGACCAGGATCAGATATATTATATGCATATAATTAGCCTAAGTACTAAAACAAAAACAGAAACAGAACTGGTCCTACATCACAGCTAATTCCCAGGCTCCATGCTCTTAGATAATCACGAATACTAATATTTTGGGGAGAAGAGACAAGCAAATGTGGTTGCAGCACGAATTTTAACAGGTCTTATTAATAAAAACAAACCTGAAGCCAGGCATTGGGGTAAACGCTGGAAGATCAGAGAAGTAGAACAAGTCACAGCCACCTCGCCTTGCCAATTCCTCAGCTGATCCTGTTTCCTCAAACTGGAAGCCTCTGAGTCCTCATCCAGAACGAATCTCAGCTGAACTGCTGCTAGAAGCCTAAAAGCTTAACCAGCTCTAGTTCCTGGTCCTCACACCTTATATACCTTTCTGCTTCCTGCCATCACTTCCTGGGATTAAAGGCGTGAGTCACCACACCTGGCTGTTTCCAGTGTGGCCTTGAACTCACAGAAATCCAGACAGATCTCTGCCTTTGGAATGCTAGGATTAAAGGTGTGTGCGCCATAATTTTCTGGCCTCTATATCTAGTGGCTGTTCTGTTCTCTGACCCCAGATAAGTTTATTAGGATGCACAATATACTGGGGAACACAACATCACCACGTGCAGTCACTCCTTTGATTATATTATTCAGATCAGGAAAATCATCCGACGTCTGCCCATGTCAGTTTATTTATTCCCACTTGCACTTGAAAAATAATAAGTGAGAATCAGAAAGTTCTAAGGAAAAAAAACAAAACAGAAGCAGTATCTACTACTGAACACACAAACACAAACATCATCAAAAGGAATCATCCAGCCGGGCAGTGGTGGCACATACAGAGGCAGGAGAATCTCTGTGAGTTCGAGGCCAGCCTGGTCTACAGACTGAGTTCCAGGAAAGGCACAAAGCTACACAGAGAAACCCTGTCTCAAAAAACAAAACAAAACAAAAAACCAACCAAACAACAACAACAAAAGGACCATCCAAGCTGGGCCTGGTGTCACACATCTGTAATCCTGTCACTAAGGAAACTTAGTAGGTCATGACTGTAAGGCCAGCCAGCACTACATGGCAAGATCATGTCTTAAAAAACAAACAAAACCCCCAAACAAAACATAAAACCCTAAAGCAATGTATTCCGAAGACTACAAAACAGAAGAATAAGGTATGCTTTTCAAGTTGCTGTCTGATAAGCATAGCCAATGGGGTGCAACCACAAGCTGAGGCTAGCTCATGGTATGCCCCTCTGTTGGTACCCTGGAGTGTTTCTAACCACCATGAGAAGGCCCCATGGGCCATCCCACATAGACATAGAAGCAGAGACCAAAGTCCTGAATGCTCACTATTGTTCCAGTTACAAGGCTACAAACACTTTCATTCCCAAGCATGACTGAGTATCCTGGCTGCTAGGAGCTGGGGATGTAGCTGGCTCCAAGTCAATGAACTCACAGTCTAGAAAGGAGGCTAGCAAACAAGCCAAGAACATCCCAGGAGACAGCTGAGGTATGGAGCTGGTGCTGAGCTCAGCAGGGAACACAGCTGAGGTCCTCCCCACGCCAAGGTCTTAGCATCCCAGGAAGGCAAGGACCTGGAGGGTACAGACACCAGGGGAACTAGCAGGCTCAGTCACAGAGCTGTGGCTCAGTGAGCTCTCTGATGATAGGTTTGTGGCATTGCTTGCTACTTACTTAGCTACATAGTGGCTTTCAACAGCTCTTGAAGGCTTTTAAAAGAACTTTTTTCTGTGTCACCCTTAGTGATAAATGAGAATTTTGTGTCTAGAGTGTTAGGGGACCCCCGTGTGTGTGTGTGTGTGTGTGTGTGTGTGTGTGTGTGTGTGTGTGTGTGTGTGTATACGTTCATGTGGAGGGCAGACATCTACACTGAGTGTCTTCCTCAACCGTTTTTCATCTTACTTTTGGTGGCAGTGTCTCTCAGTATACCAGGAGCTCAGATTCTACTGGTCTGACTGGCCAGCATTAGTGCCAAGGACCCTCAGATCCCTGCCTACTCTATGCTGGGATTACAGACATGTTACCCTGCACCTGGCCTTTTAAAT
>CABHPR010152783.1:0-23710 GCA_902168415.1 Peromyscus melanophrys
ATTGTGTGTTTCTCTTCTTTGGTATTTGTTGGTGTGGTATTATATATTGCCTATATTTTCATGGGTGTATCTAACTTCCTTAGGTTGGATTTTTCCTTCTCCTTTCTGTAGGCTGGATTTGTGGATAGGTTTTGTTTAAATCTGGTTTAATCATGGAATATTTTGTTTACCCATCTATGGCGATTGAGTTTTGCTGGATATAATAGTCTGGGTTGGCATCCATGGTCTCTTAGTGTCTGCATAACATCTGTCCAGGACCTTCTGGCTTTCAGAGTCTCCAAGGAGAAGTCAGGTGTTATTCTGATGGGTCTTCCTTTATATGTTTTTTGGCCTTTTTCCTTTGCAGCTCTTAATATTTTTTCTTTATTCTGTATGTTTAGTGATTTGATTATTATGTGGCAAGGGGACTTTTATTTTTGATCCAGTCTATTTGATGTTCTGTAACCTTCTTGTATCTTCATAGGCATTTCTTTCTTTAGGTTGGGAAAGTTTTCTTCTATGATTTTGTTGAATATATTTTCTGTGCCTTTGAGTTAGTATTCTTCTCCTTCTTCTATCCCTATTATTCTTAGGTTTCATTTTTTTCATGGTGTCCCAAATTTCCTGGACATTTTGTGTTATGACTTTTTTTGGCTTTAGTGTTTTCTTTGACTGATGAATCTATTTCCTCTATCGTATCTTCAACGCCAGAGATTCTGTCTTCCATTCTGTTGGTTATGCTTGCATCTGTAGTTCCTGTTCATTTACTCAGATTTTCCATTTCCAGCATTCCCTCAGTTTGTGTCTTCTTTATTGTCTCTATTTCAGTTTTCAAATCTTGGACCTGTTTAATTGCTTTTTCTTGGCTTTCTTTTAGGGATTTATTGATTTCTTCCCATTTTTTGTTTTTCTTTTCTTTGATTTCTTTAAGGGAATTTTTCATCTCCTGTTTAAAGGCCTCTATTATCTTCTTAATGTAATTTTTAAGTTTGATTTCTCCTGTTTCTTCTGCATTGGGATGTTCAGTCTTGCTGATGTAGAACCACTAGGTTCTGATAGAGCCATATTCATCTTTATGTTGTTGACTGTATTTTTGCACTGGCATCTACCCATCTCTTCCTCTACTTGATACAAGTGGTGTCTGTGTCTGAGGGAGCCTCTCTTGGTCTCTTGATCGATACTCTTGGTCCAATGGGAGCTCTTGGTCTAATTAGGGCTCTTGGTCCAATCGGTGCTGATGCATTCTGTGTCTCAGGGAGCAGCTCTTAGTCCAATTGGCACTGGCAGGCTCTGTCTCAGGGAGCAGTTGCAGTCTCTGAGGGAGGGTGGTGTTTGGGAGAGGTGGTGTTTGAGGGTTACAGGGTCTGGTGGGGGCTGGTGGTAGTCCGACTTGTCTGCAGGAGACCTGACTACTGGCCTGAAACTGGGACTTCAATGGGTAGTGGTGTGGAGGCACAATGTTGAGCCCCTGAGCCCAAAACCTAGAGGCTGCAGTGTTTGGCTATGAGGACAAAGACTCACCTGTTAGTCCAATCAGCGCTGGTGGGCTCTGTCTACAAAACAATTTAAACAAGAGTAGAAATATACATACAGCATAACAAAATTAACTTTAAATTTGTATCAATAAACTAAAATCCATAGTAACGTAAAACATTTTAAATAAGTTGTTCTTTAAAAGTGATTCAGTAATCCACCCTTTTATCCTATCATATCTATATCCTATCCTCCTTTTTTCTTTAGAAAGATATTGACTATGACCAATAACAATTTGTAACCAATCTCTCAACAAAGACAAATGTCCATAACCCAGTTTTTGGGAATGTGGGCATAGTTTTCTAGGTGACTTCCTGCTGATTGTGGGCACTGGTAGTCTTATGGGGATCCTGAGAAAATTCAAGATAATGGTCAAGTCCTGGGAAAACCAGCTATAATCTTTGTTGATAGTTACCATCTGTTAAGGTTCAGGAGATCTGGCTTGATCAAATCTGAACCATCTTAACCTGAAACAAATTCATAGCCTCTTGCTTCCTGTGGAAACAAAAGCAGAGCCTCCTTTCCAAAGCAACATATCCTTAGATCCAAATTTTGTAGTCAAAACACCTTTAAGATATACATATTAGTTTAACTGAGCAGCCTTTACAATCAAATGTCTCTTGGCAGTTAAAAATCCCAAAGACAATATAATCCTGACTCTCTGTGTGATTTCCACCTTTACGTGGCTTATTTTTTATATTACTTTTACTTTCTCTCTCTCTCTCTTTTTTTTGTTTTTGTTTTTTTTTGAGACAGAGTTTCTCTGTGTAGCTTTGCGCCTTTCCTGGATCTCGCTCTGTAGACCAGGCTGGCCTCGAACTCACAAAGATCCACCTGCCTCTGCCTCCCGAGTGCTGGGATTAAAGGTGTGTGCCACCACTACCCGGCTTTTACTTTCTCTTTAAAGACTTTATTTTTTAAAACTTTCTATTTCTTTATATAACTATCTATATTCCTTTTCCTCTCTCTTCCAAGCCTATGCATATTTTTATACACACTGCAAAATGTATTTTTCCCATCTGAATCTGTCTTATTGTGAATCTATTGCTTTACACTGCAGCTTGACTATGCCTGAAATGGCAGCTTTGCCTGCTGGCTCCACCCACCTCATCTTTCCAATATGGTGGAACTACATTTACTGCCAGCTCTAGGGGAACCAGGCTCATTGCTAACTTTGTGAAGCAGTGGTTTTATGCTTCCCTCCAGCCATGTATAGCCCCAAACCCTTTTCTTTCTTTCCTTTTTTTTGGTCTGTACTAGCAAAAGCTATATCTACCACACACCATGCTGTGCAGCTTGTAGATGACACTGTGTACAGTGGCAGGAATCTGCCATGCTGCACTCAAGCCCATATGCTGTGAACCTGCCATACTGTAGCTCAAGTCTGCATGCCATGGCATCTCTGTACCTTGGCGTCTCTGTTCCTTGGTGTCTCTATATCTTGAACTGCGTGAGACATGAGGTAGAAAGCTGTTTTTAGCTCCATTATTGTGTGTTTAGAAGCTCTTTTTAAACTCTTTTAGGCTTTATGGAAATTGGAGAGCCCCACGTTGGTACGCCAAATGTAGTAGAATTTTTCTTGGGTCCTGCCAAGCCCCTGCAGTCCCATGGCCCACTTATAGAATAATCACTCAGAAGCTTATATTAATAACTGCTTGGCATTAGCTCAGGCTTATTACTGACTAGCTCTTACACTTAAATTAACCCATAATTCTTTTTTAAATTTTTCTTTATTAAGAAATTTTCTACTCACTCTACATACCACCCACAGATCCCACCTCCTCCCTCCTCCCACCCCCCAGACCTCCCTCCCAAGCCACCCCACATCCTCACATCCCCCAAATCAAGGTCTCCCATGGGGGGTCAGCAGAGCCTGGCACACTGAGCCTAGGCAGGTCCAAGTCCCTCCCCACTGCACCAAGGCTGCACAAAGCATCACACAGCAGGCACCGGGCTCCCAAAAGCCAGCCCATGCACCAGGGATGGATCCCAATCCCCCTTCCTGGGTGCCCCCCAAACAGTTTGAGCCAAACAACCATCTTCCATATCCAGAGGGCCTAGTCCAGTCCCAGAGCATATAGAACAACCTTCCACAGCAGTCCTATGTGGCTCCACAGCCACTAGTCTGCAGTTCATGGGCTTCCACTAGTGTGGTCAGTCATCTCTGCACATTTTCCCATCATGATCTCAAAGTCCCCCACCTGCAGAATCCCTCCTCTCTCTCATCAATTGGACTCCCAGATCTAAGCCTGGCACCTGGCCATTAACTCATAATTCTTATCTATGTTTAGCCATGTGGCTTGGTACCTTTTCTCAGTCCTGCCTTATCATCTTGTTTCCTCTGTGTCTGGCTGGTGACTCCTGACTTAGCCTTCCTCTCCCCAGAATTCTCCTTGTCTGCTTGTCCCACCTATATTTCCTTTCTGGCTACTGGCCAATCAACATTTTATTTATCAACCAATCAGAGTGACACACACTCACAGCATATAGAATGACCTTCCACAGCAGAGGCCAAGGCAAGAACTCAAGGCAGGAGCTTGAAGTAGAAACCATAGAGGAATGTGCTTATTGGCTTGCTCTCTGTGTATTGCTTAGCTGGCTTTCTTATAAAGCCTAGGACCACCTGCCTAGGGATGGCACAACAGTGGGATGGGCTCTCTGTTCTCTAACAAGGCCACCCCTCCCAATAGTGCCACTTCCTATGATCTTATGGGGCCCAATTACATCCAAACCACCACATTCCACTCCCTGGTCCCCATAAGCTTGTAACAATATCATAATGCAAAATGCATTTAATCCAACTTCAAAAGTTCAAAACCTTATAGTCTATCACAGTCTCAACAATGTTTACAACTCCAAAGTTCAAAGTCTCTTGGAATGCTGGGGAGGTGGAGACCAGAGAATCTGTGGGATATCCTGGCCAGCTAGTCTAGCAGAATGGGTGAGCTTCAGTGTTATAAGGCAAGTTAATGAGACAACACACAGAGATACTCTTAAAGACTAAAAGAACCTACTATAGAGCTACAGTAATAAAAACAGCTTGGTACTGGCATAAAAACCAACTTGTGGACCAATGGAATCGAATTGAAGACCCTGACATTAATCCGCACACCTATGAACATATAATTTTTGACAAAAAAGCCAAAAGTGTACAATGGAAAAAAGAAAGCATCTCCAACAAATGGTGCTGGCATAACTGGATATCAATGTTCAGAAGGCTGCAAATAGATCCATATCTATCACTGTGCACAAAACTTAAGTCCAAGTGGATCAAAGACCTCAACATAAATCCAGCTACTCTGAACCTGCTAGAAGAGAAAGTAGGAAGTAGTCTTGAATGCATTGGCATAGGAGATCGCTTCCTAGATATAACACCAGTAGCTCAGACACTGAGACAAACAACCAATCAATGGGACCTCTTGAAACTGAAAAGCTTTTGTAGAGCAAAGGATACGGTCAACAAGGCAAAGTGACAGCCCACAGAATGAGAAAAGATCTTCACCAACCCCACATCTGACAGAGGACTGATATCCAGAATATATAGGGAACTCAAGAAATTAAACATCAAAATTCCCAATAGTCCAATTAAGAAATGGGCTATAGAACTAAACAGAGAATTCTCAGCAGAGGAAACACAAATGGCTGAAAGACATTTAAGGAATTGCTCAACATCCCTAATCATTAGGGAAATGCAAATCAAAACAACTCTGAGATACCACCTTACGCCAGTCAGATTGGCTAAGATCAAAAACACTGAGGACACCTTATGCTGGAGAGGATGTGGACCTAGGGGAACTCTCCTCCAATGCTGGTGGGAATGCAAGCTGGTACAGCCACTGTGGAAATCAATATGGCGCTTTCTTAGAAAATTGGGAATCAATCTCCCCCAAGATCCAGCTATACCACTCTTGGGCATATACCCAAGGAATGCTCAATCATACCACAAGGGCACTTGCTCAGCTATGTTCATATCAGCATTATTTGTAATAGCCAGAACCTGGAAACAACCTAGATGCCCTTCAACTGAAGAATGGATAAATAAACTGTGGTACATATATACAATGGAATACTACTCAGCAGAGAAAAACAATGACATCATGAGGTTTGCAGGAAAATGGAGGGATCTAGAAAAAATCCTCCTGAGTGAGGTAACCCAGACTCAGAAAGACAAACATGGTATGTACCCACTCATAGGAGAATACTAGTTGTAGAACAAGGATGACTGGACGGCTACTCACAACACCTGGCTACCTGGAAAACAGGACCCCAAGAAAGACACGGGGATTGCCCAATGACGGAGAAATGGATGAGATCTACATGAACAGTCTGGACGTGAGTGGGGGTAATGAGGGGCGAGGGGTGAGGGAAAGAGAACTTGGGGGAGCAGGAGATCCCAACTGGATCAAGAACAGAGAGGGAACACAAGGAATGTTCATGATAAATGAAGACCACATGAGAATAGGAAGAAGCAAAGTGCTGGAGATGCCCACAGAAATCCACAAAGATGCCCCCACAATAGACTGCTGGCAATAGTCGAGAAATAGCCCGATCTGACCTACCCTGGTGATAGGATGGCCAAACACCCTAATTGTCGTGCTAGAAACCCCATCCAGTGACTGAGTGAACTGAATGCAGATATCCACGGTCAGGCCCCGGGTGGAGCTCCAGGAGTCCAATTGGCAAGAAGGAGGAGGGTTTATGTGAGCAAGAGTTGTTGGGACCAAGGATGGATGGAATACAGGGACGAGTGGCCAAACGAATGGAAACATATGAACTGTGAACCAATGGCTGAGGGGCCCCCAACTGGATCAGGCCCTCTGAATGGGTGAGACAGTTGATTGGCTTGATCTGTTTAGGAGGCATCCAGGCAGTTGGACCGGGTCCTGTGCTCAGTGCATGAATTGGCTGTTTGAAACCTGGGGCTTAGTAGAGACCCTTGGCTCAGCCTGGGAGGAGGGGACTAGACCTGCCTGTGCTGAGTCCACCAGGTTGATCTCAACCCTCGGGGGAGTCTTTGCCCTGGAGGAGATGGAAATGGGGGGTGGGCCGGGGGAGGGGGGTGGGGCAGGAGGAGGGAGAATGGGGGAATCTATGGCTGATATGTAAAGTTGAATTATATTGTAAAATAAAATAAAATAAATTCAAAAAAAGACTAAAAGAAATTAACCAATTAACAATTAAGTAAAACATCTCACAGACATGACCGCAGGTCAATCTTATATAGGTAATCCCTCAGTAGAGGTTCTCTCTTCTTAGGTGGCTTTGGTTTGTGTCATGTTGACAGCTGAAGCTAAGTATGACAAGATCTCATTCTTGTAAGCAAGCATTTCACATCTCATTTATACTCTCATCTCTCTATACCACCCTGTTACTGGGGATTAAACTAGGACTTCATGCATGCTAGAAAGTACTCTACCACTGAGCTACATTCCCAGCCCTATCTCATTTGCTTTTAATCTTCCTTGTTTGTTAGTGAAGTCTGTAAATTACCTTTAAGCACTGCTGAAAAATAAATGATCAGAATTCAAGGGATCTTTGGGATTATGATCAAATATCTAAACCAGGTTACAATGGCGCTCACCTATAATCCCACCACTGAGGAGGCTGATGTTATACTGGACCTCATAGCAAGTTCTAGGACAGCCTGGGCTAGATAGTAAGACCTTGTTTCAATGACAATAATGAAAAGATGAAGAACATGGCCGAAAAAGCATGCGTGGAGAAATAATGTCTGAAAACCTCCTGACTTTGATAAGACATATAAATCTACAGATACAAGAGGATAAACCAAAAGAAATTGATACTAAACTTCTGAAAAGATCAGGAAACACTCATTGTAATAAGTGGGACCAGAAAGATGGCATACACAAAGGAAAAAGTAGAATGTCAGTGGACTTGCCTGTTAGTTGTTAAAAGAACTGTCAGCCTGGACGATGTGTAGCCATAATGTAGGGAAGAATGAAGGGCAAAGCAGGGGACTCTCAAGTGAAAGATAACTTGCTTCCAGAAGACCTACCGCCCCCCCCCCCAAGAATGGTTAAAAAATGTTCTCCATCCAAGTGGTGGTGGCACACACCTTTAATCTCAGTACTCGGGAGGCAGAGCCAGGTAGATCTCTGTGAGCTCGAGGCCAGCCTGGTGTACAGAGTGAGATCTAGGACAGGCACCAAAACAACACAGAGAAACCCTGTCTCAAAAAAAAAACACCCCCAAAAATGTTCTCCAAACAAGAAAGTAACGAAAGCATGAACACATGAAGGAAAGCAAACAATACAGTTTTTTGAAAATCTGAGACTCAAGACTAAGGCCTTCCACATAGCGTAGGCAGTGCTCTACCAGTGAGCTATGTCCCCAGCTGAATTAAGATTTCTGCTGGACACGGTAAAATGACCACATTAGTAATGTGACAAAAGGACAGCTGAAAAAGCTACAGAAAAAGACATTGAGAAAAAGAGAGTGTCGGGACTGCCGACAGTCAGCTGGGTAGCTGGGTAGAGGCCTGCAGATTGAAGAGACAATGAAGAAGACAGAAAAGAGTTGAGAGGTCTGCCAGTCAATGCCAGATAGCCCTGAGTTTATTTCACAGCCAGCTTATATACAGTTTTGAAGGAAGGTGTTTCCTTACCACACTCCAATCTTACCCGTCATGGGAGCATGAATTCCATCATTCACGTCCTGTCTTAGGTTGAAAGGAGGCAAAGAAAACTTACCTGTCTTTGGCTACCAGCCTCTGGCGTCAAGTCAGAGGAATGTGCGGAGTTTTACTCTGTGGAGTTCCGAGCCCAGTCTCCGTAATGAGTTCAAAATCAGCTTGAGAATCATAGGAAAACAGATTATGCCTACTAAGACACATGCTCCAATATCTACAACACTACTTAAGAGTGAAGTAAATGATGACTTCATTTTACAAATCTCTTGATGTAGTTTATCCAAATCTAAGGATTCATTAGAAACATGCCAAATTCTTTTAAGATGTGTCTTAACCCTTTCCCATCCAATAGCACTTTCATTATACACAGAAGATATAACACAAATACATTCATAATTAGCATGACATTTCAAATGTACTCTAGTTTTTAGGCTTTGGAGTTCATCTCCCAGAAATTGTACCACATCATATAAAGCATTCATTTTTTTTGTTTTTTTTTTTGGGTTTTTCGAGACAGGGTTTCTCTGTGTAGCTTTGTGCCTTTTCCTGGAACTCACTTGGTATCCCAGGCTGGCCTCAAACTCACAGAGATCCACCTGGCTCTGCCTCCCAAGTGCTGGGATTAAAGGCGTGCACCACCGCTGCCCGGCTAAAGCATTCAATTTTTGTTTCATTTTTACATCTATATCTTCTTGAGTCTCTAATGTCATAGAAACATTCATAGACAATTGATTAACAAACCCTGCTGTCAGAATGGATTGAGACAACTCCACTGAAGCAACAGCAATAGTAGCAGCATAGTAACAAGAGCTGCAATTACTTCTACAACTAATCCAGCAACATGCTTCTGTTTGCTTAAAGCTTTCTTGATTTTTTCAATCACTTATAACCTTTTATCATTGAATCATGGATCACTCATATATACTGGCAAAAATACAAAAGAAGGTTGTTTTTAACACTATTAATGAGTATGGTTATCCATTTGAGAAATACAATTGATTAAAATACAATTAAGACATGATACTTTAAACATAGAATCATTCATAGAAATATTTGCTTCACCAACTGAAAGAACATAGCTCATTTTAACACAAGCTAAATCAGTTCCTTTCAAAGGACAATCAGGTTTCAAGCAACTGGAATTTCCTGCCACTGTTCCCATGGCAGCAGCAAGTTTCCAAATATAAGTTTGTGGAGATCCAGTACTATACTACCAAATTCCAGCTGACAGTCCTTGGTCCCAAGATTCTGCTGTATTCATCCTGATTTATGGACCAATCAGGAATATACTGCTGTGTCCCAATGATGTTATACTTTAAAGGAACAATGCCAGTATATCATCTCCATAGCAAAGTTCTGTTAGACTCTCTCAGTTCTTTTGTGCATGGAGGAAATAATTGAGGGAGTGAAACATTATTTATCCAATCACCTTGAGGAAGCAATAACTTTGTAAAAGCATACAGGAATCCCTTTATCATATCCAATATAAGAAAAATTGTGAACAATCTGGAACTCTTGAGTGGCAGGTCGATCTAGAAGCCTGGTATCGTTAACTCTGACCACCATTTCTTTTTCTTCCCAAGTTGCAGGATGTAAAATTGGTAGATCAGGAACATAGGCCCAATAGGTTTCACTCTGGCATCTCTGGATGGTCATCAGCAACATCAAGATCAGCATCTCTCTGCTCCATATACTGCATAATCATTCAGGCAATCAATGAGTTTCATTTTCATCCTGTGAGAAAACACAAACATGCGCTTGTCCCCATATTAAAACAGGGTTGGGGCCCTTCCATAAGCCAGTACAAGGATCTTTACATTTAACTTGAGCAAATTTTGTGGTTGTGCCTTCATGCCAAAATTGATCAGCTGCAGATTTTCCAGCAGCATCCACATTTAAAAACTTTAAAACAAGATTTAAAGCATTATGTGGTGACTGGGGTTATAACTCCCCCTATTTATTTATTTATTTATTTATTTATTTATTTATTTATTTTTTTGAAGTTGTATTTTTAGACTGCCATAGGCTTATTCAAAAATACTTGTCTTTGAGGTTTATAAGGAATACCTTTTAAAAAATATCCAATTTGACAATTGAGAGCAAAATTGATAAAAAGGTTTATTAATATATCCAGATCCATTAAAACTGGTAGTTTTAATAACTTTTGGTATCCCCATATAGCAGAAACATTTCAGGCAATGAGCAATTATATGCTTAGTAGCCTCACCAGTTTGAGCAATAGTCATTGAAAATCCTGAATAAGTATCAATTGTCACATGCACATATTTCAATTTTCCAAATTCTAAAACATGAGTGACATCTAATTGTCATAAATGATTAGGAAGAAGACCTTGAGGATTTACTCCAGAGTGAGGTACAGGCAAATATTGTGGACATTTAGCATATTTCTTAACTGTTTGATGAGCAGTTTCTCTTGTTAAACCAAATTGTTTTCTTAAGCTTTTACTATTTTGATGATACAAAGCATGTGATCACTGAGCAAGCTCAGCTTGAGATAAAGCAATCAACTGAGTAAATTTATCAGCTAAAGCATTACCTTCAGTCAATACACCAGGAAGATTTGAATGTGCTCTAGTATGTCCCATAAAATATGGCAACTTACTTAAATGAATGGCATCCTGAATTTGTTGAAACAACATTCTTATTTGCTCATTAATAGTTTTAATATAAGAAACAGTTTCTATAACTTGAAAAGCTCTATAAATATATTGACTATCTATATATAAATTAAATGAATTATCTTTAAGAACTTGAAAACCAACAGCTCAACTCAACAACTTGAGCTGAATCAGGAGTAGTTTGAACTACGTATCCTTCACCATTAATCATGTAAGTTGCTTTCCCATAATCACTTCATGTCTTTAAGACCATTATTATCTGGCAGACTTTTTTTGTTTGTTTTTTGAGACAGGGCTTCTGTGTGTAGTTTTGGTGCCTGTCCTGGATCTCACCCTGTAGACCAGGCTGGCCATGAACTCACAGAGATCCATCTGGCTCTACATCCCAAGTGCTGGGATTAAAGGCATGCACCACCACTGCCCAGCCATTTGGGAGAGTCTTAAATTGCAAAGTTTACCTGTCAGAGCAAGGTGCATTCTTGTGTATAAAAGCATTGAGGTGCAGCTTTAATATTTTATTAAACATTGCTTTAAAATCCTGTCTTTTTAAACCTTTTTTTATAACATGAATTATCATATAGAAATCTATCCTAATCCAAAATATTTGAGGATTGTTGCCTCCTTAGTTTAAAAGGAGATACAACGAATAGATTCTTTAACCTTATTTAAAGATTGTTGCCAGCCATGTGGCTGCCCACTTCATGATGAGGTCACAAGCCAAGATGGAGAAAGACCATGTGATTTCTTTTCCTGTGGAGGCAAAAGCATAATTTTTTCCAAAACATCAGAGTATTCAGGCTATTAATTCAACATTTTTTTCCCAAGCAGTATCAGGATAGGGAAGTGTTAAAGTGGTTTAAAATTGGAAGTTGCTGCCAGCAGAAGAGACCTTGGTGTTATCACAGTGATGAACTTGGCCTAGGAAGGAAAGGAGGCACAGAGTGTGTCCTTGGCTGCCAATGTTCCTGAATACTGTGAACAGTGAACAGATCTGAAAGTGAGACATTGGGCTAATAGTTTGCTGTCATGACTCACTTAATCTCTCCAGATGAACCAGTCATAGTCAGGAATGGAGGTGGGGGAGAATCTTGAGGTGTGAGAGAATCTTCATTATAATACTTATCAGCCTCTTCCTCTAATTCTGCCTCATTGCCAAAATCTAACTGGTCATTATCATCAAATAAGTTTGTAAAACCATCCGCATAAAGCTGTCTTTCTGACAGAGCAGAATGTTTAGTTTCAGTTTTACTTTGTTCAGGAAATACTTTATGTATTTCAGGACAGAGGTCTAAGCTGTCCCAAATGAGTGTCCAGAGACTGAAAATATCTGATGGAAGTTTTTCTGGACCATACTTATCATCATACTGCTGTATCTTATCTCCAATACACACTACAAATTCTAAAAATGTACACAGTTGCTTAGTCCTACATCAGTACCTCTAGCCTTTAAGATATTTTAAAGTAAATGTACAAACAGCTTTTTTCTATTTGCTTGGCCTATACTTATTTTTACACTTATTCACAATTTTTTTTCTGGGAAGAGGACTTATTTATTAAGGATCATATACACATGAATACAAAATGAAGTGATGCCATTGCCTCTTCATCTACCAGGGAAAGATGGAGAAAACTCCAGACCAGTTCGCCAAACTGTGCATAAGGAAGCCTTCAATGTTCAAGAGAGCATGACCCCCTTTTCTCTTCCATTTTAGGAGGTCAAGTAGGCAGGCAAGGAGCACTGCCTCTATCGGGCCAGGTAGCCCAATGTCATTGACTGAGCGATTACCCACTATACTTCCCTTTTTTTCTAAATAAGATAGTTCTAAACCTAATACAAAACTATATACAAGAATGATTATTAAGTATTGTCCAGGAGAAGGAAAATGTAATAACATAAACAAAATGGAAATACAATCAACAAGAACAACATCAAGCAAGAAACACATACTAAATGTCCAGACCATAAGTAAATGGCAAATTATACAGATTACTCCAATAGCTGTCCTATTGTGAAGAATCTAACTCTAGTACCTGATATGTTTTTAGCTAAGATATAAAAAGAATGCCCTGAGAAGGAAAATAATATTACCTGTGAACAGGAAATGCAAGCAAGCAACTTCTGAAAAAATGCAAGAAATGACAGAGACAGCTGGCTGCCTGGACAGTCAACCAATGTTTCTCTGCAATGCTGGGGCATCCACTTTTGGCTATAGGCCTAGAATATCTGACAGACCATTTTTAGAAGCAGAATATTTTGAAAGACTGTCTTACCCTGTCTTGGTAAGGTTCAGCAGTTGCTTTTCTTTGTGTCCTGCTCACCAGAATGGACAATGTGCTTACTGTCAGCAGCCAAGGCAAGGGCAGTTCTTTGCCCAACAAGCCATTTTTGGCCAAGAAGAAGACAAACTCCATATGGAGTGTCTTCAATACCCAACATCCTCTTGGGAGTAGATTGGTGCTGCCAGGAGCAATCATGTCTCATGTCAACAGAATTCTAAGTTATTAAAGCATTTAAATATCATATTCTCTAGGTCTATGAAGTATTTGAAAATTACTTATCCATCCAATATGTATTTCTGTATATCTAGAAAACCTAACATGACTATAAATATGACAAGCATGGATGACTATTAACCTGTAATTCTTATCAACCTAAATAACTTAAAGACTAAGGCTTCACATTATAAAAATAAACAATCTGTAAACAGATGTACAGGATAGAGACAATGACCTCGAAGTTGTGACAATATACAAAAATATCTTAATCAGAGATAGAAGTGTATAGTGCATTATGACAACAATATCCTTATTATGTATCAATATACAAAATATTCTAAACAAAGGTAGAACATACAGTATGACAAATATGATTTTACATTTGTATCAATATATAAAATATTTCAAACAGGATTAGGAGCATATGTACAATATAACAAATATAGTTTTGTATTTTTTTGTCTTTTTACCTTTTATTTTTTTCATTTTTTTATTAAGAAATTTTCTACTCACTCTACATACCACCCATATATCCCACCTCCTCCCTCCTCCCACCCCCCCGACCTTCTTCCCAAGCCACCCCACATCCCCACATCCCTCAAATCAAGGTCTCCCATGGAGAGTCAGCAGAGCCCAGCACACTGAGACTAGACAAGTCCAAGCCCCTTCCTTCCCACTGCACCAAGGTGTCACACCACAGGCACTGGACTCCTAAAAGCCTGCCTATGCACCAGGGATGGATCCCGATCCCCCTGCCTGGGTGCTCCCCAAAGCAGTTCGAGCCAAACAACCATCTTCCATATCCAGAGGGCCTAGTCCAGTCCTATGGGGGCTCCACAGCCACTAGTCTACAGTTTATGGGCTTCCACTTGTGTGACCAGTCATACCTCCTAATAGTGCTACTCCCTTTGGGGGCCATTTTCTTTCAAACAACCACAAAGTTGAAGCCATTTTGTTATAAGGTCAGAATAAGTTCATTTCTGTTTACCGTAAAACTCATTTTGGACTCTGCTTTCACCTGTTTCTGGGATTTGATTTGTTCCCCACTCTATGGAGTTTGACTCACACTTTGAACACACTCTTAACTCTGCCCTGATAAGATGTTCTGCTAAGGAATCTTGAGATAGTCAACCAAGATGATCTGTCAAATAATTTTATCTGCTGTCTGCTTCTGTAATTTTCTTGCCAAGTCTTTATATTACCAGATTCCTCTGAAAATCCCCAGTTTGCACTTTTTTCACTGTAAAAGGAGACCTGAAAATTTCACCCTCACCGCTCTCTGAAATTTTGCTTTGGAGAGTCAGTCCTAGGCATAGTAAATAAATCTTTCTTAATTGGCCTTAATTTGGGTGGTGGCCTTTCTCTCTCAGTGGAGTCAACACTTTATAGGAGTAGCAAATGCTCATAATGGCTAAGCCATTGTTCTAACCCCTTTATTTGTTTTTGTAATGAACTCATTTTTCTCATAGGTGATCTGTGGTGAATATTTATTTCTGCATTCAGGAAATGTGCTATTATTTTTAATTCTTTTATTTATTTCTATAGATTTTCCTGGATATACTAATGTCATAATCATAAATTCTAAGAAATCTTGCAGAAGCTGATGACTTATGACAAGCAAGCTTCTTAAGAAGTAAACTAAAAAAAAGTACAGCAACATATATATGATTTGCTGGGGGGAAAAGGTCAATGTCAGTAGAGAGCTATATCAGACAATGTTGACAAAGAGAAGACAAGCTACCCCAGACATGTCAGCACTCCTGGAGGCAGATTCAGGCAGATCTCTGTGAGATCAATGCCAACCTGGTCTGTAGAGTGATATCCAGGACAGACACAAAAACTACACAGAGAATCGCTTTCTCAAAAAACAAAACAAAACAAAAATTCCATCATAGCTGGGTGGTGGTGGCACACACCTTTAATCCCAGCACTTAGGAGGCAGAGGCAGGTGGATCTCTGTGAGTTTGAGGCCAGCTTGGGCTACAGAGTGAGTTCTAGGACAGGCTCCAAGGCTACACAGAGAAACCTTGTCTCGGAAAAAAATATCCCATCATGAATAAACTTGGGGCTCTGGGTATTGACCCAGGGCCCTCCCGAAGTTATTCTTTGTCTGTGTCTTTTTCTATGCCTATATTTCTTCCTATTATTTCTCAATTCATCACTCTTCCATTCAAATATCCTCCAACAGACTGGGGCTGGTCTCTTGACATATGGAGCCCCAACATGGAACCTTTGAATATGGGGGATAAAGTGAAGGAACACCGAAGGTTGAAGTGAGCATGCTTGGATTATTAAGTGGGTGTGGCGTTTTCTTTTTGGGGGTAAAATGTAAATATAAAGCAGAGTAATAGTAGACAGCTGTTAAGAGACATTTTAAAAATAGCCAGAGGAGCTAAAGTTAGGCTGAAGCAACTCTCTCTCTCTCTCTCTCTCTCTCTCTCTCTCTCTCTCTCTCTCTCTCTCTCTCCTAAAGGAAAGTGGTAATATAAGTAAGTTTTTATGAGGTCTGAGAAATGTAGGCTTAAGTATAATAGAGAGTAACTTACGTTTTCCCAAGTGTGGGACTTTGGATGCAGACACATGGGAGAAAATAGAAAAACAGCCTCCATGACTGAGCATGCACTATGGACCCAGCAGTCCAAGAATTAGCAGCAGCAGCAGCAGCAGCAGCAGCAGCAGCAGCAGCAGCAGCAGCAACAGCAGCAGCAGAGACCCTTAGGGCATTATTGCATCACAGGCAGCAGGTGCAGAGAGAGCCAGAGCAAGATGTGTGTGTGTGTGTGTGTGTGTGGGGGGGTCTGCATGCTTTCTGCCATGGCAGAACTTTGGTGTGGAGAATTTAGTTAGCCAGGGTGTTTATGAGAACATGGCTGGAGGCTATGTTCAGCAACTTTGAAAAGCAGCAGCAGAGGCAATGCTGTAGACCCTGGGGAAACTGCTGGTTGATAGAACACCTGGGCAAGATATACCCTGGCATGGAGAGTGCAGCAACAGCACAGGAACTGCTGAGGTGAGGCAGAGCCTCACTACAGGCTGAACAGTGGTGTAGCTGGAAGTATTCCCGTGTCCTGCCCAGTCCTGCAGCTGCTCAGACCCAAATAAACACACAGAGGCTTATATCAATTACGAATTGCATGGCAGTGGCCTATGGCTCAATTTTCTTGCTACGTAGCTCTTATAACTAAACTCAGCCCATTTCCATTAATCTATATGTTTCCACGTGTTCCATGGTTTTACCTGTGTGCCATTACATGCTGCTCCCTGGACAAGAGGATGGTGTCTCTCTGCCTCTTCTTTCTCCTTTCACTATCTCCCTTGAATTTTCCCAATTGGTTCTATCCTGCCCTGTCATAGGTCAAACAACTTTATTATCAACCAATCAGAGCAACACATATTCACAGCATACAGAAAGACATCCCACAGCACTTCCCCTTTTTTGTCTATCAAAAAGGAAGGTTTTAACTTTAACACAGTAAAATTACACGTAACAAAACATTTATGAAGCAAGAATTACAGTTACAATATCTAGTCTATTTATATTTGGCAAAATTAAAGAAAATATTCTATCTATACTATATTTGTGAGTCTAAGTTTTCATATCTAATTTATCTTTTATCATGACTAAGGAAAACCAAAATTATAACTATCTAGTCTTCAACTACATCAAAGACCTCAGAGGGATATACTATTACCTAACTAAACAGGAAATTCATTGTAAACAACTTCCAAAAATCTAGAACGACAGAGACAGCTGGCTGCCTGCTATGAACTTCTAATGCGATAGAAACACGGGTGGGCCCAGTAAAGTCGTTTTGTCATCAGTAATCAGCAAGAGCTTGCCCTAGATGCTTTTAATTTAACAAGAAAGCTTAAGTGTGCAGTAGTGTGGAGTTTACACGACTCAGCTTTTTCCTTAGGAAGTGCAGTACTTTGCTTCCTCTGACCTTGAGTCAAAAGCTTTAGAAGTACATGAAGAATGTGATTCTGAATGGATTGGGGGTGAGCTGAATTGAAAAAGGGGGAAGAGCTTCTCTTAACATGACCAGATGGTAATTTTTACTAGTTGACAGTGTGCTGAAAAGCACATTTTCTGAAGGAAAGTATATATTATAGACTGGCACAACTGAATGTGCAAAAGCATCCAAAAATAGATAAAATATTCTTTAGCTTTGAAGTAAAGTTATGGTAAACTTATATAGTGCAAGGAGTGCACTATTTAGAGTAAGTAAGGACAGTGATTCTCATTCAAAGAATTCCAAGTGAAGAGAGCATGCCTAAAGTGACATTATACCCTCTAAAACCTGAATTCTCTCCATAAGCCATTTCTAGGATAAATAGAAAGCTGGGTGATAATCATTTAATAGTTACTGCCTTCTGCTGCCAAGGGCCTCACCAGCCTTGTTAACTCCCAATCAATATTTTTACAGCTGTAAACCAACTAACCTCTAGTCATCCCAAAGGAGTCATATGAAAAGCCTACTGTTGCACATTAAAGTGCTTGGTGTCTTGCTCTTTGCTGATAAGAATACTTGTACTAGTGATAAGAACTGAAAACCATCACAACCCACCTACCAAAAGTCCTTCTATTGAAGCTTCACCTCATATTACATTTTTGCTTCAACCCTAGATTAGTATTCTGAACTATTTGTCAATTTCTGTTCAGTAAATTTTGATTATTAAGAAAGAATTTATTTTCAATTTTAATTAAATTTGTCATTTGGTGTGGGAGCCCATTTTTAGGTTCCTAGTGGCTTTACCCAGCAGGTCTGCATAAGGAGGATGATTAGATGATGGGCCTGAGTGCAGGTGTCTGAATTGGTATGCACTTGGTGGTGCTGGGGGGAGGTCTTTTGCTTCACCCCTTGGCATTTCTATAAATACCCTAGGGCAGAGACAGCCAGGACCCATTGGAATAGGTTCCATGCCCTCTTGAGGCTATCCTGTATTTTCTATCTGTTTATCTCCACAATCTAAATCCTTCTATCTAATATTTCCTGCTACTCTCACTCAAGAAAACTCTGGAGAACTGTGGAGTTGGTGGATAGCCGCCCCACAATTTGGCTATCTTATAGTGTGTATAGTGTGTTCTGGTTACTTTAATGGCCCACATTCTCCTTTCTTCTTCTTATCCCTGCCAAGCCTTCCCTTCACTACAAGTTAATCACTTTCATGTCCTCTTTTGTTTAATGCCCCACTGAGTTTAAGAAGATATGTGTGACCATAAATTTGAAGCTAGTCACTGAAGCCTGATGGGCTCACATGTGAATATATTACTAAAGACAGCTCTAACTCAGAATCCTGTATTAGCCAAGTGTTCAGCTTGGAGAGGTAGGGACTCATGAGTTCCTCCTCCATCCATGACTAAATAGTGACAGGCACTGTTTTGTTCAGGTCCAGTGGAGGCAACCTCAGCAGTCATGGGATCATGGTTGTAATGGATGCATCATTACTAGAAAACAATATTTTTCAACTCTTCTCTCTACCTCTGGCTCTTACATTTCTTATTTCTGAATCTTCTGTTCAGATTCTTCTGTGTCTCTTTGACATGCCATCTTTCTGGGTACAAGGCATATGTCTTCCAACATACTTTATGTGAGAATCAGGAAAAGTGGTTAGGACTGATTTCAGGGGAGAAAAACAAGGAAAGATCATATTTCCCATTTTTGCTTTTTAAAAAAGTCCAGGGTACATACTGTGGTACAGCAGTATCTGTGATATATCATTAATGTATGGGAGGGTAAACTTCCAGATCCATTAGTTCTGACAATCTGAAGTTGTGTTTACTTGTTAAATGTAAGATAATCAATTGTCTATACTTTATCAATACTCACATGTACTACAATTTGGCTTCTTAGTTGGAATATACCATATTTCTAACAGTTTAGAAAGAGATGTGAATATGATTTAATTCCTGAGATTTAATACATAGTTACCAGATTTCTAAATCATTTTAGCTTTCTGTTCTCTTCACAGTTACCAAAAGATTTTTGCTTCTTATCAAGATGTTATTCATAAAGGTATTCCCTTACTTGTGTCTAATACAAAGTTGCTTCCCATTTTCTGAGAAGCAAAAGCATTTGTGGAACATCAAGAAAGTGTTACTTTCTGATTCTTAGACAAAACTGAGACTAGAAAATGTGAGGCATAAAACATGTAGTCTGATTTTATAAGAATTTCTAACTTTGGTTTAATGCATAAAAAGCTCTTCATATTTATATATTTAAAAAATGTGAACAGTAAGAATGCTGACTGCAAAGGCTTTGTATTCCAGAAAAATCCGTGGGTGTTTTCCCCAAAGGTTACTGTGTCAGTGGAAAATTTATCTTCAACATTTTAACATTTAACCCTGTACTATGGTTATCTCTCTGTTAGACAAATTAGTCTATTATTGATCATAATACAGTGGAGACATGCTGGAATCCAGGCCAGCCTGGGCTCTCAGCAGCAGGGTGAGGTGGAACCATGGAGCTGCCCTGAGGTTAGTATTTAGCAATGCAAGCAAGGCAGCACACAAAGAAGGCCACCAGCACAGCAGGTAATCTGGGTCATCTGTTCCTATGGAGATCAGGGGATCTTCCTCAATCAAATCTAATTTTTCTTAACACAGAATGAATACACAGCCTCTTGTAGTAGTATTTGCTCCATCCATGACCTTGGACTATAGGGCCCAAAGGAGTCAGTGCTTCCTGTCATTGTTTGTGACCTCTTACAAGAGAAGGGAAAAGGATCACATGCCCCCTTCTCCCTGCTCCTGCCTGCGAGGTGGATTCACTCTCAGTCAGGTCAGAGGTTGACTTCAGCTATCTACTCTGTTCTGTATTCATGAGTGTATTTCCATAATTTATATCTTAATAAATTCTGATACTCATTTTATAGACTTATGGGAATTGATCATAATAAGTGGTGCCCACATGACAAAAAGACCCCACATTCCCCACAGCTCCTGCTCACAGCCTCTGTGGCAGCAGCAGCAGGTTTGCTCAGAGGTTTGTGTGCTCATTGCAAGTCTGCCTCATTTGCACCCCTGAGTCACTTGGTCCCAACCACGTGGATCTGAGTCCCATGTGTACCCACTGGGGCTACTTGTGTGACCAAACCCTAGCACATGTGGGTGGCTGCTGGTGAGTTTCTCCTCCCTGCAGAGCCTGTGCAGCCCAAACCCCCCCAGGAATGGCCTGATACACATCCTGAAGAATATATAGAATATATCTGGCAACCTATTCATATGAGAGACTTAAAATATTAAGGAAGCAGTAGTCACCTACAGAATACATCTAACATATGTAAAACAGATGTTTAATACATGGTCTTCTAGAAATAGAATTATTCCAAATGACTGGAATCAGTTAATTTCAGCTATATTAGAATATAGCCACCAGTTACAATGGAAAAGCTGGTTTAGAGAAAAGGCTAAGGCCCTTGAACAGCAAGGTAAAATCAGAGGTTTTGAGATCTTCCAAGATCAAATTCTTGATGAGGGCCATTTCACTGATTTAAATGTACAAACTTCCTTGGATGAGCATACATTATCACTAAGCCATACAGCAGCTTTAACTGCTTGGGAAAAAAATTCCAGAACCAGGGAAACCAACTGAGCTCTATACAAAGTTTTTCCAAGGATCAAAAGAATCTTTTATTGATTTTTTACAAAGACTGACCATGGCTGCAAACAAGACAATATAAGACCCACAATTAAGACAAGTACTAATTCAATCTTTGGCTTTTGATAATGGTAATACAGAGTATAAAAGAATACTTACACCTTTAAATGTCAGGTCAGCTCTTTTGGAAAAATGGATTCAACATATAAATGATGTTGAGTCTCTTAACTATGGTAATGAGGCTTGGATAGGGGAGGCAATTTCCAAAGGTGGAAGAAGATATCAAGGTAACAAATGTTTTAACTGTGGTAAACCAGGTCTTATAAGAAGAAATTGTATACAGGGTGCTCCTAGAAGTAATACTTCTTCTAGAAATAACCCAAACAGGCGACCCCAAACTTCTGGGTTGTTCAGAGGATGTGGAAAAGGTCGACACTGGACCAATGAATGCAGATCAATAAGAGACATATGAGGAAACCCTTTACCAGTGGGAAATGCCTTGGGGAGTCTCTCGCAGGCCCCCAAGTCAAATGTGGTCCAAATATTTCCAATATCTATAGAGGAAATTCCTTTCCAGGACAATTAAATAACCCAGTGCCTAATGTAAAGAATGATACTGCACTGGATGATAGAACAACTTTGATAGATGAATCAAAAATTCCAAAAAATACCATAAAATGAACATTTTGGCAGGCTTCCATAAATGAACAAAGACCAAAGCTTGAAGTGTGAATTAATAACATTGTCCTTGAAGGATGAACACAGGTGTGGATGCAAGTATAATTACACCAAAATTATAGCATCCTAATTGGCCTCCAATTTCTAGGGATTGGAATCCTATCTCAGGTAAAACAAAGTTTGAGATGGGTTGAATGCATAGGGCCAGAAGGACAAAGAGGAAGGCTGAAGCCATATGTGGCAAATGTAGCAGTGAATCTTTGGGGCTGAGATCTGTTACAGCAATAGAATATCCAGATTAAAATTCCTCCAATCTCAGACGTAGAATTCAGACCAATTCATGTTTCTGAGAATAATATTATAAGATACTATAAAAAAAACAGCCACTAACCATTCAGGCTGTACATAAACAGAGCACAAGTGCCATTGAACTATCAGAAGTACCAATGGCCCTACCTTTAAAATGGCTAACTGATAAACCTGTCTGGGTTGGACAGTGGCTTATGACACAAGAGAAACTACAAGCTTTAGAACAGTTGGTTTAGAAGCAGTTAAATGCTCAACACATTGAAGAATCTACCAGCCCTTGGAATTCTCCTATATTTGTTATTAAAAATTAAGAAATGTAGTAAATGGAGAATGCTGACAGATCTGAGAGCCACAAAAAAGGTAATGGGCTCCCTACAGAATGGGATGCCCTTGCCCTCTCTGTTACTTAAAGAATGACCTATTATAGTTATTGACTTTAAAGACTGTTTCTTTACCATACCTCTACAAAAAAAGAATAGAGAAAAATTTGCCTTCACAGCACCTAATTATAATAATTCCTAGCCAGTCAAGAGATATCAATGGAAGGTCCTCCCACAGGAAATGTTAAATAGCCCTACCCTGTGCCAATATTTTGTGCAAAACCCATTAGAAATAATTCGTGCAAAATTTTCACAATCTATAATCTCCCATTTTATGAATGATATCTTATTAGCTGATCCAAAATTAAGTATCTTAGAAAACATGTTTGAAGAAGTAAAGAAAGTTTTGTTTGCCTCACTGGGTATTATAAATTGTTCCTGAAAAAAATACAAAGTGGAAATTCTATTAATTACTTAGGATATAAGATAGATCTCCAAAAAATTAGACCCTACAAGGTACAACTCAGGAGAGATTGATTGCATACTCTTAATGATTTTCAAAAAATTTTAGGAAGCATTTCCAACTTACAGACCATCATTGGAATACCTAAAAATGGACTAGTAAATTTGGCAAATACCTTAAAAGGGGACAAGGACTTAAATAGTCCAAGAGAATTATCAGCTGAAGCTGAGAAGGAATTGGCTCTAGTAGAAAAGAAAATATGAGTGGCACATGTGGATTGGGTGAATCCAGAACTTAACTGCATTCTGGTCATACTTCCCTCCAGACATTCCCCCATAGGGATTTTGATGCAGAGGGAAGATATTATATTGGAATGGATATTTCTACCGCATATACCAAGTAAGGAATTAGAGACTTATATGGAAAATATCTCTGATTTGATTCTAACAGGAAAAGTAAGACTTTGTCAGTTGATGGGAATGGACTCAGCAGAAATTGTGGTACCTTTAACTAATGAGGAAGTTTACTCTTTATGGAAAGATAATGAATACTGGCAAAGAACCTTCAGTAACTTTTTGGGGAGAGGTTAACAACTGTTATCCCAAAAGCAAGAGAATAGAATTCATAAAGGGAACTGAATGTGTCCTTCTTCACTTTGTATACCAAAAACCAATCTCTGGAGTCCCCACATTCTATACTAATGCAAATAAATCAGGAAAGGTAGGATATAAATTAGGAGACTTAAGTAAAGTGGTTCAAAGCTCCAACAATTTTGGAGGACTGTATGCCATTCTTATGATACTAATGTACTTCATGGAACCTCTCAATATAGTTATTGACTCTCAATATGCAGAGAGGGTTGTTTTACATATTGAAACTGCTGAATTTATACCTGATAATACTGGTGTTTTTAATGAAATTCTGAGGTTTCTAGCACATTATCTATTAATAACTGATCAATCTCATTGTTAACTTGTGCAAAAGGACCTGGCAGTCCTGTATGGGATATGATGTGTTATATATATATATATATATATATATAT
>CABHPR010152783.1:23810-73849 GCA_902168415.1 Peromyscus melanophrys
GTTCCCTAATTCTGATGATTTCCTATAATTGTATAAATAATAATGTTAATTCTGTGTTATCAGGCATAAATTCAGCCATGCTCCCAGTGGCCATATGACCATCTTGTTCCAGGCCTCACCCCTTAAACATTTCACACCAATTCCCAGCATCAGCACATTGAGAAGCAAGCTTCAAACATGTGGAGATCACAGCAGAAAGAGATTGCTATGAAGCTTGCATCTGAGATGTACTGTTTTCAGGAAGCCCAATTTGCCACCATTTTTTTTTAATGTAATCCTTGAATGAGACCGTGACATTCTTGCCTGGATGTCCTGTTGTTAAACAGTCTGCCTCTGAATTGATGGTGTCAGAAGGCTTGGGGGCATGTATAGCTTTGCATACCTATTATGGCAAGGCAAGGAATATTAGTCACTAGTAGCCATTTATCACCATTATTTGCAAGTTCAAGAAGGGCAACAGCTGAATAGTGAACTTGCAAAGTCATCATGGGACCACTTTGGAAACTGTGATCTAGAATTAGATTTCACACACACTTATAAGCAAGTACATAATGTGGAATGAAATCATGGAAAACAAACACCTAATGTCAACCTCAAGCTTACACACATGTATGGATATACATAGGTAGCCTCACACATTTGGAAGGGGTCCAGAGCTCATCAATTTGGCTAGTCTGGCTATCCAGCTTGGTCCAGGAGGCCAGTCTTGGTTTCCAAGCATTGGCACTACAGGTGGGTTGTGATACCACTAGCATTTACATGGGATCTGGGCATCTCAAGCATGGTTCTGACACTTGTGCAGTAAGCATTTTACCCACTGAGCCATCTCCCTAGCCCCAAGGTCAGGCTATTTTAAAACAATTTTTGTGTTTATGTAATTGAAGGATTGATTAACTCACACTCCATGAAGCCCTACTCCAGTTATATTTAAATAATATGTATTTGGCTTCTTGTCTCGTGGAAACAGTGAAGGGTTTTTCTTGACTGGCAACAGCTGCTGCAGCTGTTATTTTTCCATTATATACAATCATAAGTATTTGTCTTCTGGATTTTTTAGTTGTAATGGAGGAGCTTTTATTTCCTGAAGAGAATGAAGACTTTTAAGGAAAATGAATTGATCATGTAGATACTACATATAACAGAGAAATTGCACTAAGATTAAAATGTACAATTCTGTGAACTTGAGGCCAGCCTGATCTACAGAGCAAGTGAGTTCCAGGACAGCCAGGGCTACACAAAGAAACTCACCTCAAAAAACAAACAAACAAACAAATAAACAAACCAAAAACAAAACAAAACAACCAAAACATACAATTCCAAAGTGTCTCTTATATAACACAATCAGTGTTTTAAGCTGAGAGAATTCATAGAGACCATATACCTTTACTCTAGTCTTTCTGACAAACTAAAACACAGGATAATGCAAGAAATCCACAGATGTCTGGGAAGAAGTCTTATTTATTAAGGAATAAAATGAGGATCACACTCATGAATACAGAAGAAGTAAATGCCACTGCTGATCCAGCTGCCATTCTGCCAAGGATGATGGGGACCAACTGCAAGCCACTCTTTGCCACTTGATCTGGCTCTGACCACCCAAGAGAGCATGCAACCCCTCTTTCTCAGCTCTTAAGTGGTCATGAATCTGTTGAGATTTGCTTTGTGACTGAGTATGTGGTCGACTTTAGAGAAGGTTCCATGGGGTGCTAAGAAGAAGGTATATTCTTTTGTGTTAGGGTGGAATGTTCTATAGATATGATTAAGCCATTTGAGTCATAACATCAGTTAGGTCCCTTATTTCTCTATTAAGTTTCGATCTGGTAGATCTGTCCAGTGGTGAGAGTGGGGTGTTGAAGTCTCCCACTATTTATGTGTGGGGTTTGATATGTGATTTAAGCTTTACTAATGTTTCTTTTACATATGTGAGTGCCCTTGTATTTGGGGCATAAATGTCAGAATTGAAACTTCGTCTTGGTGGATCTTTCCTGTGATGAGTATGTAATGTCCTTCTCAATCTCTTTTGAATGATTTTAGTTTGAAGTCTATTTTGTTAGATATTAGGATAGCTATGCCAGCTTGCTTCTTAAATCCACTTGATTGGAAAGACTTTTCCCAGCCTTTTACTCTGAGGTAGTGTCTGTCTTTGAAGTTGAGGTGTGTTTCTTGTATGCAGCAGAAAGATGGGTTCTGCTTTTGTATCCATTCTGTTAGCCCATGTCTTTTAATAGATGAATTAAGTCCATTGATATTAAGGGATATTAATGACCAGTGATTGTTAATTCCTCTTATCTTTTGGTGGTAGTGTGTGTGTATTTCTCTTCTTTGGGATTTGCTGCTGTGGGGTTATCTATTGCCTGTGTTTTTGTAGGTGTATCTGACATTCTGAGGTTGGATTTTTCCTTCTAGTGCTTTCTGTAGGGCTGGATTTGTGGATAGGTATTGTTCAAATCTGGTTTTGTCTTGGAATGTCTTGTTAACTCCATCTATGGTGATTGAAAGTTTTGCTGGGTATATTAGTCTAGGCTGGCATCCATGATCTCTTAGTGTCTGCATTACATCTGTTCAGGACCTTCTGGCTTTCAAAGTCTCCATTGAGAAATCAGGTGTTATTCTGATGGGTCTGCCTTTATAAGTCCCTTGGCCTTTTTCCTTTGCTGCTGCTCTTAATATTCTTTCTTTATTCTGTATGTTTAGTGGCTTAATTATTATGTGGCAAGCAGACTTTTTTGGGGGGGGGTTAGTCTATTTGGTGTTCTATAAGCTTCTTGTATTTTCATAGGTATTTCCTTCTTTAAGTTGGGAAAGTTTTCTTCTATGATTTTGTTGAATATATTTTCTGTGCCTTTGAGTTGGCATTCTTTTCTTTCTTCTATCCCTATTATTCTTAGGTTTGGCCTTTTAATGGTGTCCCAGAATTCTTGGACATTTTGTGTTATGACTTTTTTTGGCTTTGGTGTTTTCTATTTGCAGATGATATGATAGTATACATCAGTGACCCCATAAATTCGACCAAGGAACTCCTACAGCTGATAAACTCTTTCAGTAATGTGGCAGGATAGTTATGGGTTGAGTTAAGTTATAAGGGCTAGCTAGTAAGAAGCCTGACTTACAGACCATACAGTTTGTAAATAATATTAAGCCTCTGAATGATTATTTTATAAGTGGCCTGGCAGTAATAGAGGAAACTTCCAGCTACAATATTTAGTTTTTTGAATTCTTTATATATTTTGGAGATTAACTCTCTGTCAGATATGGGGTTGGTGAAGATCTTTTACCATTCTATAGGATGCCATTTTGTCTTGTTGACTGTCTCTGTTGCCTTACAGAAGCTTCTCAGTTTCAGTAGGTCTTATTTAGTAATTGTTGCTCCTACTGTCTGTTCTACTTGTTTATATTTATGAAGTGATCCCTCCAATGTGTTTGAGACTACTTCCCACCTTCTCTTCTATCAGGTTCAATATAACTGAATTTTTGTTGAGGTCTTTGATCCATTTGGATGGCAGATGACATTGTGCTGGTTAGTATTGTGTCAACTTGACTCACAAACTAGAGTTATCTAAAAGGAGGGAACATTAATTGAGAAAATACCTCCATAAGATCCCATCCCTGGGCTGGTGGTCCTGAGTTCTATAAGAAATCAATCTGAGCAAGCCACAAGTATCAAGCCAGTAAGCAGCACCCTTCCATGGCCTCTGCATTAACTCCTTCCTCTAGTTTCCAGTCCTGGCTTCTTTCACTGATGTATTACAATGTGGACGTGTAAGCCAAATAAGCCCTTACTTCCTGTTGGGGTCCACAGAGGTTTCCTAGTGAGATCTGAGCTCACTTTTCACAGCAGGGCTGCATAAGGGGATGAGTTGATCACATGCATGGTTACCAGGTGTTTGAAGGGTCTGCACTTGGCTGTGCTGGGAGAGGTCTTTTGCTCCACCCCTTGGCATTTCTATAAATAGCTCTTTAGAAGAGACAGAAGGTGCTTTTGGGTTTTGATCCAGGCTCTCCCAAGGCTATCCTATGTTTCTCTCTCTCTCTCTCTCTCTCTCTCTCTCTCTCTCTCTCTCTCTCTTCTCTATATTTCTATCTAAATATTTCCCACTTCTCCATGCTCAAGAGCACCCTGGAGAAAAAAGTGGGGGCAGGCCTCCTATAGTTGGCACCAGAAACAGTGACCAGGGACTTGGTGAAAGCTGGGGAGAAAGCCGCATGAGAAGCAGTTGGACCAGTCTGGTTTTGTAGTGAAAGTGCAGGCAGTGGTTTTCATTCTCTGGAGTGATAGTGAGGTGATGAAATGCTGAAGTTGGAAAGTGAGGCTGCAGCATAGATATATCTCTATATCAAGGTTTCTTTCTCTCTCTTAACTTCTATCTATAAAAATTAAGGAAGGCAGAATATAGGAATATAGTATGAGAAAAATTTTGAGTAAGTGTTGAATTTTCTTAGTGTTAAAATGGGGCATGAAAATAGTGAGCAAACTCCAAAGAGTCACTTGTAGAAAAAAATTTAGAATAAGATGAGCAACAAGACAGAGGAATAATGTCCTTAATTTTCTAACCATGGATCTGTGAGCACAAAATCCTGGGAAAAATCAGAGGAAAAAAATTATCAAAGAGGAGAAAAATGGGGAGAAAAAGATCCCTGTGGGAAGCTCTTGGCCTGTGGACGGTTTAAGTCCCAAGCAGCAGGGGAAAGAATTTTTCCTGAGACAGATGTGGGAGAAACAAAACCCTCTGCTCCACCAGCAGTGCCTGAGAACCCTTGAACAGCACCATGCCATCAAAATTAGTTTCCTCTTGGCCATTAAAGCCAAAGTTTAGAGAACAGAAGTCTTTGGAAACCTTGGTGGTCTTTCTCTCAAAAACTGAAAGCTTTCTTGAAAAAACTTAGCAATCCCTCTCTCTAAAATACTAAAATGTCTTTCAGGTTTTTCTTTCTCAGATTTTCTTTCTGTAAGGGCAAAATTTTAACTAACCTGGAAATAATATCAGTATGGGAAAATCACCTGTAATGGCTCTAGGACAGAACAAACCTCTTGGAACAGGACAAAATCTGTCTGTTAGTCCTGTCTCCCCTTCAAGTCAATATTTAAAAAAAGCAGCTAGGGGTAGAGTGTTCACAGAGATGCAGAGGAAGTGCAGCTGTTGCAGGACTCTTGCTTGAGCCTGACTGCAGGAGAAGAGCTTGATGCTCCGAGCCATGGTGGCTGCAGCATCAGGGACTTTGAATCTGGGGAGGACATAAGCCAGGACAAAACTGGGAACTAACCGGGAGGGAATCTCTCTGAAAGGACTTTTTACTTTCATTTTTTTTTCACTAACTTGGTAAGACAGATGAGCAAGCCCTGAGAGAATTTTGCTTCTGGCACCAAAAGTGCCTGCCTAAATGAGCACAAGCAGCTGGGTGTGACTTCACTCCAGGGATAGTATCAGGGGAAAGAAAACCACCTATCAATGCTAGCTCAAGGAGTACAGAAATCTCCCGATCTTCCATGGTAAAAAAGTAACAATCTTGACTCAAAAATCCCGTTGTAGAAAATAGCACCCTGCAACACCAGTGAAAACTGGAGTCATAAGCCCACCCTACACCGATCGGGAACAGGTAAGGCCCCATCTCTGGACTGGGCAGACCAGGTCCCTAGCCCCTAGGTCCTGAGGGCACATTCTATGCCCCTCCCTCAAGCCATTGTAGTTCCAGAGACTGGCCAGCTGCCTCTTCCCCCATCCCCTCACCAAGAAAACAGCACCCTGTGACATGAGTGAAAACCAGTCATAATCCCACCCTGCACTGATTGGGAACAGGTAAGGCCCCATCTCTGGACTGGGCAAACCAGGTCCCTAACCCCTAGGCTCTGGGGGCACATTCTTTGCCCCTTCCCCAAGCCATTGGAGCCCCAGAGACCAGCCAGCTGCCTCTTCCCCTGCCCCCTTGCCAAGAAAACAGGTCCCACCCTGCCCCAATTAGGAATATCTGCTCCCTGAGACAGAGCCTACTGGTGCCCATTGGACTAAGATCCCTGAGACACAGAATCCACCAGCACTGATTGGGCCAAGAGCTGGGATTACATCAAGAGCTCCCATTAGACCAAGAATATCAAGTGGCTCAAAAGAGGCTCCCTCAGACACAGACACCACTTACATGGAGTGGAGGAAGAGATGGGTAGATGCCATTGCAAAAATACAGTCAACAACATAAAGACCGATATGGCACCATCAGAACCTAGTGGTGCCACACCTGCAGGACCTGAACATCCCAAAGCGTAAGAAGCAGAAGAAATAGACCTTAAAAATGACTTTAAGAAGATTATAGAAGCCTTTAAAGAGGAAATGAAAACTACCCTTAAAGAATTCGAAGAAAAGACAAACAAAAAATTGGAAGAAATCAATAAATCTCTTAAAGAAAGCCAAGAAAAAGCAATTAAACAGGTGAATAAAAAAGTCCAAGATTTGAAAACTGAAATAGAGGCAATAAAGAAGACACAAAAAATCTGGAGGGAAGTCTGGAAATAGAAAATCTGAATAAACAAACAGGAACTACAGATGCAAGCATAACCAACAGAATGCAAGAGATGGAAGAGAGGATCTCTGGCATTGAAGATACAATAGAGGAAATGGATTCATCAAAGAAACACTAAAGCCAAAAAAGTCCTAACACAAAACGTGCAGGAAATTTGGAACACCATGAAAAGACCAAACCTAAGAATAATAGGGATAGAAGAAGGAGAAGAATACCAACTCAAAGACACAGAAAATATATTCAACAAAATCATAGAAGAAAACTTTCCCAACTTAAAGAAGGAAATGCCTATGAAGGTACAAGAAGCTTACAGAACACCAAATAGACTGGATCCAAAAATAAAGACCCCTTGCAACATAATAATCAAACCACTAAACATACAGAATAAAGAAAAAAAATATTAAGAACTGCAAAGGAAAAGACATTTAAGGAATTGCTCAACATCCTTAGTCATCAGGGAAATGCAAATCAAATCGACTCTGAGATACCATCTTACACCTGTCAGAATGGCTAAGGTAAAAACTGAAGACAGCTTATGTTAGATACACCCATAAAGACACAGGGAATTGATAATCCTACACCAATAAATACCAAAGAAGAGAAATGCACAACACTACCAACAAAAATAACAGGAATTAACAATCACGGGACATTAACATCTGTTAATATCAATGGTTTCAATTCACCTATAAAAAGACACAGGCTGACAGAACCCCGCTCCAACTTAAAAATTATCTTCTCCTGATGGGAAATTGACAGTTGTGGAGTTCCCAGCTGAGCAATTCAAAAACAAAATGTTCCTTAGGATGTTTTTCTCCTCATCCTCTTTTCTTCCTTTTTGAGCTTGCTGTAAACTGAAATAGCTCTTAATATAGTCTTTATAAAAGATCTGGAATACATAAAGTACTGTTTAGCAGCAGCACTATTTCTAATTTCTAAATGAAGTCCAAAGAAAATACATTCTGTCTTGTTGGAAGATAATGTAAATAATTCTATTAAAAATCATTTCTAGATGTGTTATAAAGTTCATAAAGTGATCCTAGAGAGTATACTTTTGAATTAAGCTTGTAAAAAAGTTAAATATGTATAGTGATAGTAGTTCAGTTAAGAAATCTCTTCTAGATGTTCATTAAGAAATATCTTCTAGATGTTTGCTAAGGTTTATAAATTAGTCCTATAGATGTCAGTTTAAATATGTATAGTGATATAGGTTTGTAAAAAGTGTAAATACATACAGTATATAGTCATGCTAGTTGTAAATATATTCATATTAGAATTATGTTGATATTAAGGAACCATGGTTTGGTAAAAGCTAAGGGAATCTTTAAGTTTGATGCATTTTATCTGATGCATTTGCACTGAGGGTTTTGATTTAGAAAAGGGCTTGGCACAGCTAAGGCTATTATAGACATCTTAAGACCCGTTCCAAAAAGATATTCCATCCTTATCATCCTCTATTCCTTTACTGGGAGGCATAGTGGCTATGGAGATTGCTGTGGATGGTTGTAAGCTCAATACGAACCTGGCCTAGAGCTGAGTTAAGCTCAGTACTCCCTCCTGCCAGAGACTGAGAGTCAAAGATGGGCAAATTTCTTCTTGATAGCTTCCAGAAATTATGCTGGATGGAAATCATATCTCCATGATGGGTAATGGAAGAAATAATCAGGGAGAATGACCTAAGATAGATCTCAGTCTATCTGAGGGGCCTGAGGGGATCTTTAAAAAATTAAGAAGAGGGAATTGTTGGGGTCCACAGGGGTTTTCTAGTGATATCTGAGCTTGCTTTATACAGCAGGGCTGCATAAGGGGATGAATTTACCACATGCATGGTTGCCAGGTGTTTGGAAGTGTCTGTACTTTGCTGTGCTGGGGGAGGTCTTTTGCTCCACCCCTTGGCATTTTTATAAATAGCCATTTAGATGAGACAGAAGGGGCTTGTGGATTTTGACCTAGGCTCTCCTGAAGCTATCCTATTGTTTCTGTCTCTCTCTCCTCTATATTTCTATCTAAATATTTCCCACTTCTCCCTTCTCAAGAGTACACTGGGGGGAAAAGTGGGGTAGGCCCCCCACATTCTCCACAACTTCTTTTTGGTTATGGTGTTTCATCATAGCAACAGAAACTCTAACTAAGATAGGCATGTAACTGGAGTAGAAACTGTAGGCATTTTGATAAGTTTTTCATGTACTTTGCTTGTATTCTCAGGACCTGCTCAGGCCCAAGCACATATATTTCTATTTAATAATGGATTCTTGCTGTGAAATCCTACTTTATGACTTGGTGGGTATGGTAGTTTGAATGGAATTGGCCCCCATAAGCTCATAAGGAGTGGCACTATTTTGGCTTTGTTGGAGTAGGTTTGGTCTTGTTGAAAGAAGTATGTCACTTTGAGGTCTCATTTGCTCAAGCTTCTCTTAGTGTGACACTCAAACCACTTCTTGTTGCCTATGGGTGAAGATGTAGGACTATCAGCTCATTCTCTAGCACCATTTCTTCCTGCACACCACCATGTTGCACCATGATAATGGACTAAACCTCTAAAAATGTAAGCCAATACAATTAAATTTTTTTTCTTTTTAAAAGTTGCTGTGGTCATGATGTCTCTTCACAATAGAAACCCTAACTAAGATAGTTGGACAAATAACAACCACCTCATGATGGGCACCTCAAGTCTCATGGCAACTTAGTGGCCCATTGTCAAGAGTTTAGTTTCTACTAAGGCCAAGAGCTGTTCTACTGCTCAGAAGACACATCATGACTACAGAAATTCTTGTAAAGGAAAACATTTAACTGGGGCTTTCTAACAGTTTCAGGGGTTTAGTACATTGTTATCATGGCAGGAAGCATGGCAGCATTCAGGCAGACATGGTGTTGAAGAAGCAGCTGAGAGTTCTACATCCAGATCCACAGGCAGCAGTAAGAGAGAGAACTACTGCACCTGGCTTGGGCTCTTGAGATCTCAACGCTCACCCACAGTGTACACTTCCTCCAACAAGGCAGCATCCACCCCAATAAGGACACACCTCCTAATCCTTCTAATTAGTGTCAGTCCCTGATAACTAACCAGTCAAATATATGAGCCTATAGGGGCCATCTTAGTTAGGGTTTCTACTGCCACATTCCATTTCCTGGCCCCCATAGGCTTGTAGTCACATCATAATGCAAAGTGCATTTACTCAAACTTCAAAAGACTCCATCCATATATCACAATCTCAACTCTGTTTAAAGCCCAAACTTCAGTCTCTTCTGAGATGAATTGCTATCTCTAAAATCTTGGGGTCTCCAAGAAAATCCAGACTTTACCTTCACAGCTTCATGCAATGGTCTCTCTAGGCCTCCATGCAGGGGCATCCCTGCCATATGCCTGGCCTCTGTAGCTTTCCTTAGTCACAGAGGAAGATTCCATAACTCCTTTCTTGGATCCTTGACTCTAAATCTAGCACTATGTGGCTGAATCTGCCAACTTATCCTGCTCACTGGTACTGGAACATGGCCCCCTCATTCAAATACATTTTCACCAGCTTGTATTTTCGATGGTGTCTTTCACTGTCTAAACTTGACTGTCTTAGGATGGCCTGGAATGTAGGATCTGCCTGCCTCTGCCACCAGATTGCTGGGATTAAAGGTGTGCACCACCAACCCAGTCCCAAGCTTTTCTTTTCTTTTTTTTTATAGTTTTTTCATTTTTCTTTATTAAGAATTTTTATACTCACTCCACATGCTATCCACAGACCCCCCTCTTCCATCCTCCCACCCCCAAGCCTTCTTTCCCATGCCACCCCACATTCCCACATCCCCCAAATCGAGGTCTCCCACGGGGAGTCAGCAGAGCCCAGCACACTGTCCCTGGTCTATGGGCAGGCTTCTGGAATCTGGTGCCTGTGTTGTGACACCTTGCACAACCTTGGTGCTGCAGGAATGGGCTTGGACCTGCCTAGGCTCAGTGTGCTGGGCTTTTCTTTAATTCCTTTTCACTTTTACTTAACTCCTCTCCATATGTTGGAAGCTTAGCTGGGTGGGGTCTTGCTCTGAGGTCACAACTCCTTACTCTACTTAGCATTAGGCTTTTCCTAAATCTGTTTGTACTTCTTGGTGACTCTTCTCCACAAACTGTGCTTTTTGTATTTTTCCTTACTCAGTTCATTCCTTTTCTTTAAAGATCTGCATAAGACTGGCCACTAATAACCACACGACACAGTCAACACTGGCCTATTTTGAAATCTCCTCTGCAAACACAATTAACCCAAACCTCTTCAATTTAGCTTCAGACAGACATTTCAGAAAAGGGCAAAAAGCAGCCACATTCTTCACCAAAATATTTTAAGAATGATCTCTAGGTTGCATACTATTTACAGAATATTCTTCTCCTCTGAAACCTCTTGAGTCACACCTCCACAGTTCACACCACACTCAGCAACATTGCTTTCCATGTTCCTACCAGGATGTTCCATTAAGCCCCACTTAAAAATCCAATTGCTTTTTTAGTTCAAAGTCCCAAAATGTTCCATATTCTTCTAAACAAAAACATGGTCCATTCTATCAGAGTAATACCCCAGGCCCCAGTACCAACTTCTGTCTTAGTTAGGGTTTCTATTATTGTGAAGAGAAACCATGAACATGGAAACTCTTATAAAGGAAAACATTTATTTAGGGCTGGCTTACAGTTCAGGGGTTTAGTCCATTATCATTATGGTGGAAGCATAGTGGCATATAGACAGACATGGTGCTGGAGAGGTAGCTGAGAGTTCTACATCTGAATCAGCAGTCAGCAGGAAGAAAGTGACACTGGACCTGGATTGAGCATCTGAAATCTCAAAGCCCACCCCTAGTGACTTATTTCCTCTAACAAGGCCACACCTGCTCCAATAAGGTAATATCTCCCAATAGTGCCATTCCCTGGTGACCAAGCATTCAACCACACTAGTCTATGGGGGTCATTCCCATTCAAACAACCACAGGGATATTCTTATCCAATCTACCTCAGTTACTAAGAAGTCCAAAGTGGTTGCTATCTCCTGCTCACTTGGTGCAATCAGCATAATGTCTTCAACATAGTGGACCAATGTGATATTTTGTGGAAGAGACATGCTATCAAAATTCCTTCAAACTAAGTTATTACGTGGTGCTGGAGAGTTAATATATCCTTGAGGTAAAACTGTAAATGTATACTACTGGCTTTGCCAATGGGAAGCAAATTGTTGTTGATGGTCCTTATGGACAGGCACTGAGGAAAAGGCATTTGCTAGATCAATAACTGCACATCATGTACTAGGAGATATGTTAATTTGTTCAAGTAAGGACACCACATCTGGTACAGCAGGTGCAATCGGAGTCACAACCTGATTGAGTTTTCAGTAGTCAACTGTCATTCTCCATGATCCGTCTGTCTTCTGCACTGGCCAGATAGGAGAGTTGAAGGGAAACATGATGGGAACAACCATCACTGCATATTTCAAGTCCTTAATAGTAGCACTAATTTTTGCAATTCCTCCAGGGATGTGATGCTGTTTTTGATTTACTATTTTGCTTGGTAGAGGCAACTCTAAAAGCTTCCATTTAGCCTTTCCAATCATAAAAGCCCTCACTCCACAGTTCAGGGAATCAGTGTGAGAATTCTGCCAACTTCTAAGTACATCTACACAATTATACATTCTGAGACTAGGGAAATAACGACGGGGTGAGTTCATGGACCCACTGGACCTACTGTGAGTTGGATATCATCCAAAACTCCATTGATCAGTTGACCTCCATAAGCCCCTACTTTAACTGGATGGCTATAATGTTTCTTGGGGACTCCAAGAGTCAGCATCAATTCAGAAACAGAAACCAAAAGACCCTGGAAAATCTTTTCCCTCTAGTGTACACTTACCCTAGTAAAAGGCCAAAAGGCTAACAGTAAAATTCTTAGGTATTTTAACAAGGTTCTGTTAGCATTCAGACCTGCCCCTTTAAGAGATAACCCCTCCCCCTTCTCTCTCTTCCTTCCTCTCTCTTGCCATGAGGGTGCATGCACCTCTGCTGTCACTCTTTCTTCCTCTCTCTTTCCCCCTCTCTTCACTTCTCCCTTCCCCCTTTAATAATAAAACTTTTTACATGAGTGCTATCACATATAAAGTGTGAGTGACTTTCCACCTTGGCCTTCTGCTCCAACCCAGCAAGTTCTCTCTCCTTCCATTTTACAACATTGGTGCCATGCTCAGAAGAGGCCCTCCTGGCACTATTTCCTGCCTGCCAGTAGTCTGAGACATACTAGAATTCCTGGAACCTTCAACACTCACTTCATCTAACACCAGCATAATTGGCAAGCCCCCACTCATGAGTGAGGCCTCCTTTGGTTTCTTGGACTTTCTGTCCCTCAGGCTCAGACCTTTGGTCCCTGCTCTGTGTTTGATGAATTACTCAGCAGTTTGTGCCTTAATTGATCTGCCTCACTCATAGAAAATAAGCCTACCATCAAACTTTTATTCTTAATACCCTTTTTAAAGGTTTCTAAACTCATCTGCCTTCACATTCAGACTTGGTTCCATACCTCTTATCTTTGCAACTCTGCCAGCAATCCAGTAGATCCAAGGATTCTTGGGCTATGCCCTCCCATCCCTTCCCCTTTTCTATTTTGCTTGTATGCTCTGTTTGCTCCTCTCCCAACAGCCTGGGAGACCTCCATTCCCTGCTTCTATGCCTGCTGGTATCTCATGCTTTTGCCCAAAATGTCTCATTCTTCTATTCTGTCTCTATCTGCTCTCCCCCTCCTGTGGCTGCCTCCGCCACTGCACCTTCACACTCCAGTGCATGAATTGTGAAATTTTCCTGGGAAAGCTTTGTTCATCTTTCTGTTTTAAAAAAGTCTATTTCATATGTGTGGATAAAAATGTGTGACTGAGATGGTCACATGACTGTTTCTGATGGATTTTTGAATGCTTGAGTTTATGTGTTTCATCTGTCTTGGAAAAATAAAGCATGGCCATGTGGGCAAGTGCCATCTTGACTAAGGTCAAAGACAGACAGGTCATACGGCTTCACCACCATATTTGATGAGGACAAACACACGTGCAAGTGCCATCTTGACGAAGGTTAAAGAAAGCCAGGTCATATGGCTTCATTGCCATCTTTGGTGAGATTGGGGCTTGCCCCTTCCAAGCCCCTGCTCTGATATGGTCTTTCACTCTTTTGATCTCAAACCTCTGTTGCATGTGGCATGTTTGTTTAGTGGTATACCCTGAGAGGGCTCATCAAAGGTATTCACTTCAGGCCAGGACCTTACTTGCCTACTCCACCCATGTTAGATCTACTCTCTTCTGCCTGTAACAAATTTACTTTCTCATTCAGGGTGGCTTTGCCTTCCATTCAATACCAGCACTTGGGCCTCTCGCAGGGCTCCCCAACTCTGACCATCCCCCAGTATTTCTTTGGATCAGACAGTCAGGAAACTGAGAAAGAATTCTCCACTTTCTTTTTCTTTCCTCTGAAGACCTGCTTATGCCTGTCTACTCTCTCTTTAAATGTGGTGGGATAGCATGCTGAACTATGGCAGTTCACCTGCCCATCTGGTTCTGATTCTGGTTGGAAAGTTTTGCTTGTCTTGTTGAAAAATTTTGTCTATTTCTTGAGAATGTTGTGTATGCTTGTTTTGTTGAAAAGTTTTGTCTGTGTCTTCTGATATGTTTGTAAGTTTTGTTGCAAGCATGGAGTTGAGACAGAAATGGTTTGGATACAGATAATGTTAAAATTGTTATATGCTGTTCATCTTTATTGGAAAGCAGACTCTAGAGTTGGACCATGGCTCTTCCTTCACTAGGCCCATGTGTTGTTTATTAAGTGGTGCAATGTTATTTATTAAGTGGCACTGTTTATTGGTGTGAAAAAAGCCACGAGGTACAACAAAACCCACTATAAGAGTTTATTAAGGGAAAGGAACAGAAGGGATGTGCATAGGCCTATGGGAATGACCATGCAGGAAAAAGGGTGGAGGGATAAGTGGGACCCACTTTAATAGGTTCCACCTGTACATGCGCATATGGGCTTATGTAGCTATGCCACACATGTGCATAGATTATGTGATCACACTATGCACAAATTACGTGATCATGCAGTGCACAGATTACGCAGGATGTAAGGCCCTGGGATGACTAAGTATCTTGGGTGGCTAAAGAATAATGCATGTGCGGTCATGTAGCTATGGGAGTGGCTAGGAATTCTAACATTCCAGACTCTTTGTTTATTATAAAAATGGTGGGTGAACAGGAATGGTAGTTCCATGTCTCCTGAAACCACTTCCAGCTGACTTGGTGTGCATCAGTTAACTTTTGGGGGTAGGGAAGGGGGCTTTTGGGGTAATGTTTAGTACTCTGCTATCAGAATTGTACTGGTTAGTGTTAGCAAGAGAGAGAGAGAGAAGAACCTTGAACATGCTTTTAATTTTCACCTGAGATAAGCCTTATCTGAGACAAAACTTAAGGCATCTGTTTGCTTTACTAGTTTAGAAGAGCCCAGATCCTTTTGAGTCTGGGTGTATAAATACTTCTGGACTGTTACTGTTCCTTACCACCTATGTATACTTGATGGTCCTTGGCCTCTGGCTCTGTGGTGGTCCTGTAAGAATTAGCTGAGTAGTTAATTAGAAGTTTGAATATGTTATTAGAGACACAGAGGGAAACTGATGAAGCAGAATGTGATCAGTAGAGACAGGAGGATGTCTTGAACCAGGTAGTAGTTTCCATTAGACTTTTAACTGCAAGTATGGGTGTGTTAAAAGGTGAAGAGGTTGGGTGGAGAAGCTTTTTTCTGAGAAGGTCAGAAATGATAGGCTTAATTTCTCTAAGGTTCTGGAGTGAGAGAGGGCACTGAGCTTGGGTAATGTATGTGGTAGGGTCCTGAGACTGGATAATAATAGGGGATGGTGCCTAGCAACAGAAGGGTTCTGGGTGTCCCAAACTTTAGGGTCCAACTGAGAGGCTGGCAAGGGAAATGAAGTGGTAGAGCTAGTAGGCTGTGTGGCTAGGAGGAGGAAGAGAGGAGATGTTGATGAGTTTGGAGTAAGGCAAATGGGAAGAGCAAATGAAATAAAAGCTCCTACCTTGGCTAGAAAATCTCTTCCCATTAGGGGTAAAGGGCAGTTTGGCACAACTAGAGGTAGACCACGAATTTAACATCTGTCTTATGTATGTGGAGTGTATCCCATATGTAATTATCACTTCCTTTACATTTTTAAAGTCCCCTGTTGAAATTGGTTGTAATGTATATGTATTATATGGCTCAGGGTATGTATCATCTGCTGGCTTCTCATGGATGATGACAGGATAAGCCATTGTATGAGAGCCATTTGGAGATGTTACAACCTGTATGGTCTTGCCCTTCTGCTTATTAGGTTCCTTGTCATGTTTACTGAGATTTTCTTCCAGGGCTTGCAAACAAGCACCTAGGGTCTGTTCTAGGGAGTGGACCTCCTCTCTTGCAAGGGATTCCATATTTCTCATGGAATCATGGAACTTTTTATGTTCTTCTGAAACACATGATTCCATAGACCTTATCTCATCAGTTAATGATAATCTTTCTTCCTTATAAAGTGTCTGAGTAGCTACAACTTCACTCTGGACAGTTATTGTTCTATCCATTAAATATTCATATTTATTATAAATAAAATCAAATTTGGCTCTGCATTTATTATTAATGGACTGAAGTTCTTGTATTAGGTTAGCAGATTCCAAACTAAGAAGCCTGTTTTGTAAATCCTGGTTAGCAGATTCCAGAGAAAGAATCTTTTTATTCTTCATTGCTATCTTTTAAAGCCTGTATCAGTTCCAATAATGACTCATCTTTGTTCTTATTATTAAACCAGTATTTGAACATTGTGTGAATTATTAAGGTAAATGCCAAAATGGTACAGGCCAGATATGCCAGGAAAATGTCATTCATCATACAGCAAAAGAGTTTTTAAATTCTTGTGAGGTAATGTTGTCAGCCATATTACAAGAATCACTCAAAATTTGTTAGTCAGTTTCAAGGTGTAAAATTATCAAGTACTCTTACTTGAAATAAAATGCTGGCTTGCCTATCTTACCTTCCTTTCAGTGGTTTTGGGGGTGTAGTAGTACTTTTCAGCCAGCAGAAGTCGGTGGTATAGCTCCAAAGCAGGTCCCGCTGAAGGTCTTGGCTGGTATTGGCTGCTGGCAGGAGCAGAGTGAGCACAGGTAGGAGGCAGCGGTAGGCAGTTCTTCCTGTGACTCCCTGGAGCTTCAGGGCATGAAGAGCTCCAGATAGCTTCAAGCCCTTCACATGCCTCCACAGGGTGCTGAGACTGTGGAAGCCTCAGGCTAGGGTGGGGATCCAGCACTCAGGGAAGGAGGGGAATGCCTCACTCACAGTGGGTTTTTTGTTGGTCTGAGGGCTAAGCTTGCTGGGGAACTGAGACCAGACTCAGCTGCTCCCTTTCTTCAGGAATGGAATGGCGGAGGTGCTCCCTGGTTATATGGAGCTCTGCTGGTGGGTTTAGCTGCTTGCCAGCCGGGGAGGAGGGAAAGAAGAAACAGGGAAGTATGGTAAGTGTGGCAAACATGCCACAGCAGTCACAGAGGAGGCTGAGGGTGGAAGCCACCCAGGCCTTTGGAATTTGCCTCACATGAGCACCAGATATTGGTTGTAGTATTAAAACAACTCCACGTAGTTAAAAGAGAGGTTTATTTTGTGGGGTAACTTACAAGTGAAGGGATAGGTTACAGGGTCTGGGAAAGGTGAAGCACAGTCCAGTGGTGTTCTCTAGAGAACTCTGCTCAGTCTACCTCCAGCGTCCAGGATCCAGGAACCAAGAGAGCAGGCACATCTGGATCTCGAGTCTTAAGGGCTCCTGTCTCAGCCCTGCCTTGTAGGCATGACAGGTACCCACTCCAATGAGGTGCACGGGGGGGGGGGGCAGTCAGCTGACTGATGTCCCTCTTGGTGGCACTTTAGACAAGGCCCAGATGGTAGCCCACCTGAGGCAGGGCAGGCACAAGCCCAGTGGCCTTCTCTACCACGTAAATCAGGGACCTGGAGGCCTTTGGGTGGCTGGTTGGATAGCATGTGCCAGCATTTGGCAGTTCTGTTTATGGGCTTTCTCATTTCTCCCATAGTACATCTTAAATGTCACCATAAGACTTCTGCCTGTGGGGTCAGAGACCCTCTCTCCAGTCGCTTAAGTTTAGCCCTGATGTCAGGAAATCTGCGAAATAAAGTGGGTCATAAGGAGCTGTCTGCCCTCTGGGCTCTCAGGGTCTAGGCTAGTATATAGTAAGAGAGCCTTTGTAAGCCATTCTAAAAAATAAGATGGATTTTCTTCCTTATCTTGAATTACATTTTTTTAGCTTTGCATAGTTTACTGGTTGATGGCAGCCTTATGAAGACCTGCCAGGAGGTAGGTTGTAAACCAATCCTTAGCTAGAGAGCCACCCAGGGTATTGTAGTCCCAATGTGGGTACTGATTAAGAACTGCCTTGGCCCCGGGTGGATGGGCAGCATTAGTTTTATGAAGCTTGTCTGCATGTGTCCTAGCCTGCTTCCAAACTTGTGATTACACAGTGCATGGATTCTGTAAGACTTAAGGCCCTGGGTTGATTAAGCATCTTGCCTGGCTACTGGACAAACATGTGTGGTCATGTAGCTGGGGGATTGGCTGGAAATTCTAACACCAGGCATACTTATTTAAAAGTTTCCTCTATGTCATTCTGTCAGTCTGAGTCCCTGATATAGTGACAGGGATAAGGGAACAAAGAACAGCCACTTGGTTTATATGAACATTCTGTACCTTGAGATTTATACATTTATTTTGTTAGATATGGTTAAATATCAGTTAATATTAAAACTAGATAAAACGTTAAAACTAGCAACACTGGAAATTGATAATTTAAAACCTACACATGGGTAAATTTAAAGGAACCATATGGCATGACTCTGAATTGCCACTATTTTTAGTCAGCCACATGGCTGGTTGCCATTTTACTAGGGTTAGGAAAGATGGATGTCTATGATTTCACCACCATCTTAATTAAAGATGACCATGTAGAATGGGCCTACTAAGGAGGCAACAATAGGTCTCCAAGATATTTTGGATTATGGTGAATTTTTTGTGCCCTGTCATAAAAACAAGGTTTATAGAAGATAAAATGTAAAAATAATTCTTATTTAATAAGATAGTAAAGCTTTGCCTCAATGCTTTTATACACAAAAATGTATCTTGCTCTGGCATCCAAGCTTTGTAATTTAAGGGTCATCCAGGTGGAAATGGTTTTAAAGACATGAAAGGATCATGGGGATCAGCTAAGTGTTGCCAATTTATGGCAGGGTTAGAGTTCCAGAGAGAGTCCAGTGTAGACATATTTAAGAAGAAACACAAAGCCAAGGTAAAGAGAAAAAACCCAAGAGGTCAGAGCTAAGAGCTTTACCCGCTTGCCGCTGGCTAGCCTCTTTCACCGAAGCAACCTCTCCGAGAAAAAGGGGGGTATTTCCTGTGGGTTGTCTTTAAATAGAATTCTGTTCTGCCTTCTCATTGGTTGTAAACCCAACCACCTGACTGCCTCGTCACTACTTGTTCGCCAGACTCTGGCTATGGCTTGCTAATAGCTCTGACCCCTAGGCAACTTTATTTATTAACATACAACATTTTGGTACAAAAGAAAATATCTTCAGTTTTGTGACCTGGGGAGACCTTCTTAGTCCTGTGCCTGCTCTTACTTCTTGTTTTCTTTCCAGGATCCACTTTTGTTGAAGAGAATTGAGTTTCTGCCATTAAAGAAACTATTGGTAGAAAGGCATTGTCTAGTCATTCACTCTTCCTTTCTGTTTCATCCAGCAGCCTGATGGGTTATGTTCTTCCACCCGCCCTTAGCTGATGATAGTCTTGATGGGTTTGCAACTGCCCGGGACGTAGAACAGCAGCAGGAAATCACCAACCAAGGCAAACAGGCAGGCAGTCTTCCTGGATGTGGGTAGTCTCTATCGTCTTTCTGCTTCTTTTTTTTTTTTTTTTTTTAGATTTTTTTTTCTAGAACTGTATCCCTGAAAGGTCTGCATGTGAAACTAATCATTTCTGTTTCCTTATCTTGATTGATTTGGTTTTCCAGTCTCTGGAGAGATATAATTTCTAGCTCTCCTTTCCAAAAAAAAATTAAAGCAAAAATGCCCAAATATAATTGCTCACAACTGGGACACTGAAATCTTATATTATGTATTAGTCTCCATGTGTTGAAAATTTTCAATAAATCTTTTTTTGTTTGTTAAAAAAAAAAAAAAGAAAATATCACCATAGTCCAGTTGCAATGGTGGACAATAAGAGTTTTTAAAATGCTGGGTGCCAGGTGATAGTCATCAGAAGCACTATCCACAGTAAAATGGAGAGGGCTGAGATCTAAAAGGCAGGCTATGTATATACTGCTAAGGATGGGGCCAAAGAATTTTTCCAAGCTTCTAAATAAAAAACAACCCAAAATTGTGAATGAAACTCAGATATTGAACTTTGGATTGTTTGCACTATTGGAGCTTGGTTTTGTCTTATACAGATTATGGTTATGTCATGCTTGCTCCCTCTTAAAATAAAATAGGGTACTTAATTTTTGATATTGAATGTTCTAAGATATGAAAGTCTATACAAATTTTGAGTGTCTAAAATGTTTTAAGACATATAAAGATTTGAGGATATAAAAGTCTATGTAAGCTTTGAGGGTATCAGAAAATAATTAAAGATAAAAATACCAGTTACAAAGATTAAATAAATGATTTAAATGCTGTAGATTACTCTCCCCTTCTATGATATTGTTATATTAAGATTTCAAAAGTTCAGAGTTTAATAACATTAATAGAATTCTGATGCTGTTTGGCTCATGAGCTCAAGGTTTTAGATTTTCTTTGGTTGTCTTCTAAATATAAACTTAAAGATATGAAGTCTACTCCTGCTGTTTTACAGATACCAATTACCTGCTTTTTCTATGATTGGGATTTCAATAGTGATTGGTAATACTAATATATCTAAAACTTTTATGTCCTTTTATGAAACAAAAATTCATATAAGTTTCAGAGGATCAAAAGAAGTCATAAAACTTGGATCCACTTCACAGAGCTCAAAAGGACTCCAGATAAGTCCAGCAGTACAGCTTGAGTTTTCCCTGCTTGTCTATTCCTGAGGATGATATTTTTCTCTCTCCTGATCTTGGAACTTCTCCCCCTCCCAACTACTAAGACTATGGGCCTGAAAGTTCCAAATAAGTGCATAAGTTTTAACTTTTGTTCCTAGTTTGAACTTGTCTCAATAGGTTTCCATTTGTATGGCAATCACATCCGAGCATTGGTTGCTGACTGCAACCTGCTCCAAATGACCACAAGCTCTGGACTTGTTGAAGGCTGATGTTGACCAGTCCAGCCTTGTTCCCTGTCTCTACAGCTGGGTCAGATAACCACATGCTTCTGACAAATGCTCCATTGCCTAGCCTTTGACTAGCCTTTCAGCATTTTTGGGCCCTGATAACAATGCCCCAGTGTCAGCTCCAAGCAGTTCCAGAAGAGAATACACTGTCCCATGCTCCCTGCCCAAAATAGGTTGAAATCTGAGTCAAAAAGAAACTCTAAGGCAATAGGGGAAAATGTCTACCTATAAAGCTCATTGGCTGTGGTGATATTTTTGTTGTACTCTAATAATGCTTGTCTGAAGATCAGAGGAAAGAACTAGCCACAGAGTTGTCCACAGAGGTCATGCAGTGGTGGAACACACAATTAATCCTAGCATTCAGGAGACAGAGGCAGAGATCCATCCGGATTTCTGTGAATTCAAGGCCACAATGGGCTACACATGATTAATCCAGTCTAAAAGAGAAACAGAGCCAGGCAGTGGTGGCACACACCTTTAATTACAGCACTAAGAAGGCTGAAACAGGAAGTGATGTGGCTAGGCAGAGAAAGGAATATAAGGTGGGAGGAGAGAGGAATGCAGCACTTTCAGGCTGAGTAGTTGGTAAGATAAGAGGTGGTGGCTGTGGCTTGCTCTGCTTCTCTGATCTTTCAGCTTTCACCCTGATATCTGGCTCTGGGTTTTTATTACAAGACCATTTATGATTTATGTAACAATTGACATACTAGGAAACTGGGCCCAGAGCTGTCAATTGATAGTTTTATTAACTAAAATGGTTCTACAATAAGATAAGACCCTTGACCTTTGTAGTTGAAAGTTTTGCTGTGTCCTGCCTGGCCCATGGTCAGGACAAATCTCTCTCACCCACCAGTCCCAAGTAAACACACAGAGGCTTATATTATTTAAAACTGCTCAGCCATTAGCTCAGACTAACTACTGACTAATTCTTACACTTAAACTAACCCCTTTCTGTTGATGTATATGTCGCCACGTATTCCATGGCTTTACCTGTGTGCCATTACATGATGCTCCCTGGACAGCAGGCTGGCATCTCCTGACTCAGCCTTCCACTTCCCAGAATTCTCTTTGTCTGTTATCCCGTCTATACTTCCTGCCTGGCTACTGGCCAATCAGCGTTTTGTTTATCAACCAATCAGAGCAACACATTCACGGCATACAGAGCAACATCACCCATCAGACCTTGTTTATGCAGAACCAAAGAATATTATATGGCCTTAAGAAATTATAATTTCTATATAAATCATTCAAGATTATAATCCAGCTGTACTCAAAGGTCAGAACAACAGGGCTTTAAAAATGGCAGTAGATGCAGATATTGCTGCCCTAGAAAAATCTGTTATACATTTAGAAGAATTTCTCTCCTTTCTAACTGAAATAGTTCTTCAGGATAGAAGGGGCCTTGACCTAAGATTTGTTCAATTGATCCTCTATTTTTCCTTCAACAAGTGGGCCTATGCAAGGCCTTAGGAGAGCAATGTTATTTTTATGTTAACTACTCAGGAGTCATTAGAAACTCCATAGCTCTGCTGAAAAAGCAGTTCCATGACAGAGAAAGGCAGCAGCAACAAGCAAACCACCCTGGTGTCTGCCTTAGCTAGCCCCTTACTATATTGAAAAGTCAAAGCATTGGGAAAGTTGAGAACCAATGGCTTAGAAAATGTCTCTCCTTATCTAAGGTCTATTCAGGCTAACAAAGGCCAACTTATGCCCAATTTTCTTGCTTTAATTTACATTCTGGTAAGTTTTAAAGGGACTGAGGAGGGTCCCCAACCTCCATACAGATATTGGTGAAAATGGCTTTTTTTTAACACCTGACAAGAGGCAGCTGAGCCTTCTCAATGGGCTGCAACAGAAGGCTATTCTCCAAGCCCATGCCTTGGCAGCTGCCCTGAGGTCACTGGGGTCCCCACAAGGTGGGGCAAGGGAAGTGAACTGTGAGGTTCCATCCTGACAGAGCTCAGTCCAAGTCAACTCTGCCAGGAGCTTGCATCAAATGCAGCCTGGAGCCAATGGTCATGATATTGCCATGAACCTTAGCCACTCATGAGGCCATGCTCTGTCTGCCAACAGCCTGGGTCTGGGTTACATCACTCAGGATGATTTTTTTCAAGTTCTATTCGTTTGCCTGCAAATTTAATGATTTTTTTTAACTTTATTTATTTATTTTTTGAAATTACATTCATGATATTCATTAATTACACTCATGATATTAATCACACTTGTGGTATTCATATATAACATTCACAGTATTCATTCAATTATATGTATAATATATATATATTTTAATTTTAAATGTTGAATGTCATTTATTTAAGGGGGAGGAGGTCTTAAATACAGGCTTACAGCACAATGGGAGGACCCTGGAGGGCAGAAGTTCGCTACTGATGTTTTACAATCTTGCTTCTAATCTGTTAACGCCCATTATTCAGGGTACCAGGCAAGGAACTTCCCTTAAGCATTCATGAGGGTGGAACCTGGCAGGGAATTAGCATAGGGAGAATATCAAGGTCAAGATCCGCAAGCAAGGCAACAGTTACCCAAAACGGGGGCCAGGATCCTACAGGTCCCCCTTTTGTTAAAAAATGAGCTTCTGACTTGGGTTGCGTGGGACGTCAGCAGGTCACCTTACCCATCATGGAGACGCCTGTCCAGGCCACACAGGTGCTCTGTCTTAGGTTGGTGATTGCCCCCCAGGCGTTACCCGTCTCTGAATACTCATTGTCATACAGGCTCAATCGTGTGTGAGCTGCAGAGTTAACTGCTGCCAAAGATCTCAAAGTGGCACTGGGCTTGCAATCTGTGTTCGATACAGAAAAGACCAACAGAGGTCCTATCTCACCCTTAGCCAGTAGGCTAAAGGCAACTGAGCCATTCCCTTCCTTAACAAGCCATACTGTACGTTGGTGTCCTTGTAAGATAGTATCCCAAAAGCAACTGGTACTTGAGTTTAAATGATTTTTTTTAACCACTAAGTAATACTCTATTGTGTAGATATACCAAATTTTCTTTTTCCATTATTCAGTTGAGGGGCATCTAGGTTGTTTCCAGGTTCTGACTACTATGAATAATGCTGTTATAAACATAGTTAAGCAAGTGTCCTTGTGGTATGGATGAGCATCCTTTGGATATATGCCCAAGAGTGTTATCACTGGGTCTTAAGGTAGATTGATTCCCAATTTTTGGAGAAACCATCATACTGATTTCTAAAGTGGCTGAACAAGTTTACACTCACACCATCAGTGGAGGAGTGTTCCCCTTACTCCAACATAGGCTGTCATTAGTGTTTTTGATCTTGGCCATTCTGACAGGTATAAGATGGTATCTCAGAGTTGTTTTGATTTGCATTTCCCTGATGACTAAGGATGTTGAACACTTCTTGAAGTATATGTCATTATAATTATATATGTGGACATTGCCATGGCATAGGAACAGCACTTCAGGCCTGGAAGTGCTCCATGGTCTGCCAGGTTAGCACCATGATGTCTGTTGGAATGGGATATGACTGTTAGCTTCTACATTTTCTTCTGATGGAAGAGTTTTTCAAGTTGAATATGCCATGAAGACTGTGAAAAATAGTAGTACAGCTATTGGGCTCAGAAGTAAGGATAGTATTGTCTTTGGGGTAGAAAAATTAGCTCTTTCTAAATTTGATAAAGAAGGTTCCAATAAATGACTTTTTAGTGTTGATTGACATGTTAGAATGGCAGTAGCAGGTTTATTGGCAGAAGCTCATTCATTAGCAGACATAGGAAGAGAAAAAGCATCCAATTTTAGACCTAACCAAAATATTTCTATAAAATATCTTTCAGACACTGTGGCCATATATGTACATGCTTATACATCTACAGTGCTGTCAGACATTTTGGTTGAAGTTCCATGTTAGGGCCTTACATTGCAAATGGTGGTGCACAGCTCTATGTAGTTGACCAATCAGATGTTTCTTGTGGCTACGGGGGCTGTACCATTGGCAAAGATAGGCAAGCTGCAAAGACAAAAATAGAAAAGCTTCAGATGAAATAAATGACCTGCTGTGACATTGTTAAAGAAGTTGAAAAAATAATTTATACAGTACAACTTTTGAACTAAAACTCAGCTGTGTTGGTGAATTAACTAAAGGAATACATGAAATAGTTTCAAAAGATGTAAGGGAGGAAGCAGAGAAATATGCAAAGGAATCTTTGAAGGAAAAGGATAAATCAGATTGTGACCGTATATAACATTTTCTTCACCATCTCTTCTGTTTTACATTTCTATGGAAGACCCTTATAGCTATTTAGCACCACATATTATACATACCCACTGACCAATTTTCATTAAATTTCTGTCTTATTCAGGTTTAATTAATGTATGATGGAAAACATTTTTGGGATAATTCAGAATATTTGCTTAGCATTAAAATGTTGATTCATGTTTGATTAAATTCTTAGTGCCAAGATTGAGGGAGAAGAAGTGAGTCCACAATTTAAAAGCTGGGCAAAATCTTTAGTGACAACACTGTGCAAAAAGGCTTCAGAATTTAAATTCCCATCTTGTCTTATCTAGAATTAAAATTTTTTATATTAAAAAGCCATACATGTATATTTATACACTAAATAATGTGCATTATAGGGTTTTTGTTTTGTTTTTCAAAATAAGGTTTCTCTGTGTTTCATTCCTGGCTGTCCTGGATCTTGCTCTGTAGATCAGACTGGTCTTGCACTCACAGAAAAACACCTGCCTCTAACTTTTGAGTGCTGGGATTAAAGGTGTGCACCACCACTGATGAGCTGCATTATAGGGTTTTTTTTTTTGGTTTTTTCGAGACAGGGTTTCTCTGTGTAGCTTTGTGCCTTTCCTGGAACTCGCTTTGGATACCAGGCTGGCCTCGAACTCACAGAGATCCGCCTGGCTCTGCCTCCCGAGTGCTGGAATTAAAGGCGTGCGCCACCACCGCCTGGCTGCATTATAGGGTTTTAAAAGGTAAATAGTTAATAGTATGATTCCTTGTAGAATCACTTTTCAGACATCCATGTTCTTACATTACCCACTCCCTCCTCCTGCTCTTATCTTCCTCCCTCTTCCTCAAGGATCCCCCTGTTTTCCCATTACCCTATCAGATCACTTGTATCTGCCATTCCACCTTTACAATCTTCCCATCTTCTTCTGTATTTATCTCTTTCTCTATCACCAAGGAAGTCTCCTTTCACATCTCCCAGATTAAATCACTTGTATCTGGCTATTTTACTTCACTTTACCTTCTTCCCATCTTCTTCTGTGTTTACTTCCTTCTTACTCCTTAAGGAGCTCCTCAATTTCCCATTTCCCTGATCAGATTATTTATACCTTGCTATTTCCCACTCAATTTCTCCCCAATACCCCTATACACTGACAATGGTTCAGTTTTGCTTTCCTGTTCTTTAGTTGCTTTGGAACTAGAAGCCTCCAACAAGAGAGAATATGCAACATTTGTCTTTCTGGGTCTGGGTTACCTCATTCAATATGATATTTTTTAGTTCCATCTATTTACCAGTTTCATCCATTACCTGCAATGTTCTGATTTTGTTTTATTTTATTTTTTTTTATTTTTTTATTTTTTGTTTTATTTTAACACTCAAAAGTATCACATAGCCTACACATTATTTGTAACGAATTAGTCAGCTGGATGGTAGTAATGCATGCCTTTAATCCCAGTACTTGGGAGGCAGAAAGCAGGTAGATTTCTGAGTTTGAGGCCAACTTGGTCTACAGAGTGAGTTCCAGAACATCCAGGGCTATACAGAGAAACTTTGTCTAAAAATCTCCACCCTCAAAAAGAATTAGTTAAATAAGAATCACTGAATTTTATTTAATGCTCTACCTTTACAAATGGAAATCCTCAATAAGGTCTGTTCATGCCCTAATATACTTCTAAAATGTTATCTATGAGGATAAGGGTATTGGCGTATGTAATTGTGTTAAGGATGTTAAGATGTAATCATCTTGAATTACAAAGGTGGTCACTAACTCCAATAATAAGTATCTTTATAAGGGCAGAAGAAAATACAGAGTGAGTATGTATGTAAAATGTAAAAAAAAAAAGCTATGTAAAATGGATCCACAGAATGGAATGATACAAACATAAGAAATACGGATAGTCTCCAGAATCTGGAGATGGTAATGGACATAATCTCCTTGTATGCCTTTAGAAGCAATATAGCCTTATCAACATCTTGATCTCATAATTTTACCACTAGAACTGTGAGAAACTGAACTGGTTATTTTGAACTACCACATATGTGGTAAATAGGCATGAAAATGAATACAAATGCTTTTATGTAGTGTTTGATTTTTAATATTTTAGCTATTTTAGTACATTTTAGTGCAAAAAGTCAAATAACTATTTGGTTTGAATGAAAAATGTTTCATGTAGTTTCAGGCATTTGAACACTTCATTCTCAGTTGGTAGTGCTGTTTGAGGAACATTAGGAGGTTCAATCTTGTGTATAGGACACACGTTACTTGAGGTAGGCTTTGAGGGCTTAAAGACTCACCCTAGTTCTAGATTTCTTTCTCTAATTTATGCTTTCAGTTTCAAAACATGAGTTCTCAGCATCCAGTTTCTGATACCATGCCTTCTGCTTGATGCCACACTTCCCCTCCATGATGGATTCTTAATTTTCTGGAACTGTTGGCCAAATAAATCCTTCCTTCTATGTGTCATCTTGATCGTGGTATTTTATCACAGCAGTAGAGACTAATTCAAGCTGTGAATTTGGGAGGAGAGACATACAGATCATCATCAGTCTTGGAACTCATTCTGGAAAGTAGACAGTAAATGTATCAACTAATAATTAAGAGAACATATTAAAAAAAAACTAAAAAAAAAAAGAAAAGAAAACATATTAAATCTGGGTGATGGTGGCACATACCTTTAATCCCAGTACTCAGGAGGCAGAGGCAGTTGGATTTATATGAGTTTGAGGCCAAAATCTGGTCTGCAGAATGGGTTCCAGGACAGCCAGGGCTACACAGAGAAACCTTGACTTAAAGAACACACACACACTCACACACACACACACACACACACACACACACACACACACACACACAGAGAGAGAGAGAGAGAGAGAGAGAGAGAGAGAGAGAGAGAGAGAGAGAGAGAGAAAGAGAGAGAACATAATAATAAATTTGATTATAAAGATACCATGTTGAGGTAGTTGTAATATGGTAGTTCAATGGCACTGATAGGTTCATATATTTGAATAGTTTGTTCTTGGTTGGTAGAAGGATTAGAAATTGCAGACTTAGTGAAATTGTGTCACTGGGGGTAGGTTTTGAGGTTTCAAAAGCCTCACACTATTTACTGTGTTTCCTGCCTCCTTCTTACAGTTCCAGATGTGAGTTCTCTATTGTTCCTACCATTACACCTTTGCTCAATCATCCTGGACTCTAACTCTCTGTAAACATAAGCTCAATTAAAGACTTCCTTTTACAAGTTGCATTGGCCCTGGCATTTTTATCACAAGATTAGAAAACTATGCCGGTTGGTGGTGGCGCACACCTTTAATCCCAGCACTTGGGAGGCAGAGCCAGGTGGATCTCTGTGAGTTCGAGGCCAGCCTGGGCTACCAAGTGAGTTCCAGGAAAGGTGCAGAGCTTCACAGAGAAACCCTGTCTCAAAAAAAATAGAAAATTAACCAATATAAATGTCTTTAAATGAATGAAAATTGGTATATGATGGTTCATTCCCATAACCTCAGCATTTTGGAAGATGAGAGAGAAGGACCCGAAAATCAATGCCAACTTAGGATATATAGCAAGACCCTAACTTAAAAGAAAAAACAGAAATGATTTAAATTGTATGAACATGATTCAGAAGGAATGTTTTACTTTTAATTATCCTCTATAATATTGTATGACCACATATAAATATTCTATATTCTTTTATGTAATTCTTAATAGAATATCTGTGTACATAATATTATGCATCAAATTCTTCTAAAACTGAGAAAATATTCTTGTGATTAAAAAATATTATAATCATAAAAAATGCGAGATGATCTGTAAGAGTGGATATCAATTTACTCAACATCAGAGAACTCATACTGTTGAAAAGCACAATGACGCAAAGAATTTGAAAACATCTTGAAATTTAACCAATTTCTACCATAACATAATATATTTTTCTTGGTGAGAAACCATAAATATCAAGAATGTGAGAAAAAAATGTTATCAGTATAAATAGCAGCTGAGAATTCATACTGGGTAAGAAATACTATGAAAATAAAGAATACAGAAGTTCTTCTGAACTAGTCAAATTTGTTCTGAAAATGGGAAAATTTATACTGGGTATTGTTATGAATGATAGCAATATGAGAAAGCCTTCACTGTATTTGAGAAACTAAGTATTAAAACCTTCATACTAGTGAGAAAATTAATGAATATAATGTAGATATATTTCAGGATTTGCTTTTCATTATGTAGTAGAGAATTCATACTGATAAGAAGACTCATGTATATAAGTAGTATGATAAAGTTTTAATGAAGTGAGTGTAATTTTTTAAATACCATAATATTCACACATTTGAGAAATTCCATGATTGTAAGCAATACAAGATAGTCTTTATACATAATTGAGTTCTCCACAAAACTTGATTACATTATACTCTTGATGAAATCTTTAGTGTATTGAATATTTAACTCTCTCTATTCTTTGTGGACAAGTTGCTCAATAGAGAATTTATACTGTAGAGTGCCTAATGAATGTAATAAATGTAAGAAAAACAATACTTTATTCTGCCCTTACTATTTTTCAGAGAACTCATACTGGTGTTTTTCTTATCTTATTATTAAAAAATCCAATAAAGCCCTTAGTATGCTTGATCAATTTGATAAATTTAGAACATTCATATTGGTTTGGATATTCATTATAAATATGAACAAGTTGATAAGACTATTAGTGTGCACCAACAAATGACTCATAATCAGAATATTTCTATTGTTGAGAGGGTCTTTACATGTAGAGAATTCAAGAGTAATTTCAGTTATAAGCCAAACTCTAGTATATATCAATATATTTATACTTATGCAAATTATGTATGTATAGTGTACCTAATTAATGAAAGCCTTTAATCAAAAAAAGCAAATTGTAATATATATGAATTCTCAATAGAGAATTCATACTGATGAAAAATATTCTATGATCATAAATACAGTGAAGAGATGTGTTAACTAAAATCTCCCCCTGACACAATATACCTGAAACAAAAAACATAAAGAGGATAAACTTATCTGAGTTCATGGCTTTAGAGGGTTAATTCTATGGTCATTGGGCATATCATAGTGCTAAGGGTATCTGGAAGACCAGAGGGATTCACTTTATAGTGGATACAAAGTTGAGATCATAATAGGAGACAGGGAAATGTGTCCCAAGACCTTAAAGACAGCACCTACTTCCTTTGGCTAAGGTCTACCTTCTAAAATTTCCATAACCTCCCAAAACCATGACACATGATGATGCTCAAGACACTCTGTACATGATTCCATTAAAGGCATTTTAAGTTCAACTAGAGCAAATTATAATGAATGGCTATCTACTTGCTAAATTTAAGAGAACTCATACAGGAGCAAAAATATGAATATAAAGTATTTAGTTGAATAATTAATTATAATAAAAATTGTTATAAGGCCCACAGGAAGAACTTTTAACAACATATGCCTATTCCTTAATATTAGAAATTCATTATATATATAGTGCAATGAATTATTTTGTCACAGAAAGAAAAAAATCTTAACATACAAATGAGAATTCATACTGATGAAAATCCTATGATTATATAGTCTGTGCCATATAATTATTAAACTAGTGATGAATTCATTTTTTTGAGGACAGGATCTCATTATGTAGCCTTGGCTGATCTGGGACTTTATACTTAGACCAGGCTGACCTCAAACACAGAGATCCACCTGTCTTTGCCTCCCATGTGCTGAGATTAAAGTTGTGCACCATCATGCCTAGCCTGCATTTATTTTTTTAATCTGTCTTTGTAGAATATCAAACTATCTATCCTCAAGACAATTTGCAGAACATATAGTCTTTTCATGCTTCCTTAAGGGCTTATCTCTCTAAGTGACATAGTTTTACTAGGTACAATTTGGAATCACAGAGGTCACAGTGGAGAATGTTTGACATCCTATTAGTTGCTTTTCTCATTGCTATGATAAAATATCCTGACAGAAAGAAGTGGCTTATTTTGGTTCACAGTTTAGAGTTAAGCCTATCATGTCAGAGAAGTCATGCAACAGAGGTAGCTGATGTATAAAGAATATCTTGTATTGTTTACAATTGTGGAATTTCTCAAATGTGTGAATATTATGGTGTTTAAAAAATTGCCCTCACTTCATTAAAACTTTACCATGTTTCATAAAAGCATACCATATTATATACACGAGTCTTATTATCAGTATGAATTCTCTACTACATAATGAAAACTGAATCTTGAAATATTCATCACCTTCATAACTTCATCCAAAGTTATAACAGGGTCATGTGAATGCTCATGTTCAGCAAACTTTCTCTATTTTGTGTGGTTTGCTACTCAAGCCCATGGTATGTTGCTGCCCATATTTGTGGTGGATTTTTCCCACTTAAATTAACTTAATCAAGAAAATCGCTCACAGGCATGTCCATAGTCTCATGTGATCTAGAAAATTCATTTCAAGTGTGCTCAGAGGTTAGTTGAATGGTTGATTTTAGTTGTGTCAAGTTGACAATATTAATCATCACAATTCTACCTAATCACAATTTTGTTAATATGCCATACAAACACATCATACTTAAGATATAACCTTCCTCTCCTTTGCCCCACAAAGTCAAAGCCATCTCATAATGCAAACATACTAAACTTCCAAAGTCTAAACAAAAGTCTAACTTCCAAAATCCCTGTAGTTTTTGACAGTCCCAACTCTTTAAAATCTTAACGTCTCTTCTCAGTTTTAAAGCAATCCCTTAACTTAAAGTCTTTATAACATCAAAAAACAAGTTACATGATGGGTGTAATGACACATGCCTTTAATCTTAGTACTTGGGAGTCAGAAGCAGGTGATCTCTAAATTCAAGGCTAGCCTGGTATACAAAATGAGTTCCAGGACAGCCAGACTACACAGAAAAACCCTGTATAAAAACAGTAACTATGCTGGGTGGTGGCGGCACACGCCTTTAATCCCAGCACTCAGGAGTCAGAGCCAGGTGGATCTTTGTGAGTTCAAGGCCAGGCTGGTCTACAGAGCGAGATCCAGGACAGGCACCAAAACTACACAGAGAAACCCTGTCTCAAAAAAAAAAAACCCAAAACCAGTAACTACAATTGGGGCATAACAAGGAAAATAGGACCAAAGCAATGCAGAAAGCCTCACCCAGCAAACACCAAATCTTTCAGCTTTATGCTTAGCATCTAGGGTTTATGTTAGAATCATTTGAGCTTCAAAGGCTTGGATATTCTCACCTATCCAGCTGTGGTTTCTGTAGTACACGTAGCCTTTAATTTGGGCATGGTCTTCAGCTTTCTGTGGCAGACATCCCATAGTCGGGCATCTACAGCTTCCTGTCATCTCCACTTCAATGTTGGCTTTGCCTTCATAGCTTTACACAATGACCTCTTAGAAGCAAGACCCTAATGTCCTCTCAATCTTGCTTCTTTTAATGCCTGTGAACTGCTACCATATGGATGTCTCCTACAACTTTTGCTTCCAGCATAAGATGTAGCTTGACTATCTTGAGCTACAACTATACCCACTCCTGTCTGATGACTTTAGGTGGAACACTTTTCTAGGCACTTAATTTCAAGGAATAAGAAGTCCAGTCAGCTGCAAATTATCAATTCAGGTGCTCTCATTTCAAATAAGTTTGTGTTTTCACAACCTGAAGTCTTTGCTGGATGAAGTTTCCCTCTTAGGCATAGCTCCTACTGTCTCTGTGCAGGGGACAATGTTTCTTTTTTACAGTTACAGGTTTTTATTGGCTGAAAAGTTTAACTTGTTCCAGCTCTTTTGCTCATTGACAAACTAATTTTTTTTATATCTTTTGGCCTAACTCTTTGCTCCTTTTCTCTGTAGCCATGGATAAGTGTAGCAAAAAGTAGTCATGTCAAAGCCTGAATGTTGTTGAGATTTCCACTACCAAGAAAATTCATCCTTTAATATTAAACTCAAAGTTATGGAAGTTCACAGGACATGTGCAGAAATGAAGTCAGATTCTAAACCTAAATATCACACGAATGGCTCCAGCTCCTGATAGAGTCCTTTTTCCCTATTGAAACCTCATAAGACACTCCTTCACATTCAGCATTTATCTTGGCTTTCTAGTATATCCAATTCCTGTCACTATGGCCCACAAATATCTACTTATAGTGTTCGAATGCTTTACAGTTCAGTTCCAAACTCTTCCACACTCCTCTCCTAACTTAGTTCCAAAGGAATAAGAAACATATTGTCAGGTTTATCATAGCCATGGACCATATTCTTAGCACCAGTTTTCTGTTGGTTCTGTAATAAAATATCTTGAAAATGCAACTTAAGGAAAGAAGGTGTTCATTTTAACTCACAAAAAATTTCATACAGTTTGGGGCCCAAGCTAATGGAATGGTATTGCCCAAATTTAGGATGGATTTTCCCACTCTAATCAAGAAAATCCCTCATAGGCATACCCAAAGGCTAACCTGTTATAGTTAATCCTTCACATGTGTGCTTGTTTTGTGGTTGATTCTAGATTGCATTAAGGTAAAAGTTTTAACCGTCACAGATATGGAGTAGTTTGTATTATTTAGATGGACCTTGGAATTAACAGGAAATTAAATTTCTGTTTTCCATAGGATTTATTTTCCTTATTTGGTAAAAGAGGAATAAAATAAATATGTAAAATTAAAGCAAAATATGGACTTTAAATTTTTTTCAACAAATATTTCTTTAGCCTAAAGCAGTTGAAAAACACGAAATTCTAAGCCACTACATTTGTAGATGGAGGAAAACCTATTTTATTCATTTCCTATGCAGCCTATATTTCTCTTATTCATTCCTAAGACCTCACTGTACTTTCACTAGTTCTTCACTTTTCCTTTTTACCTTGATGCATCTTAAAATTGGCATGTGTGAGGGGCTGCAGAGATGGCTTAATGGCTAAGAGAACTGACTGCTCTTCCTGAGGCCCTAGATTCAATTCACAGCTCCCACACAGCAGTTCACAACCATCTGTAACTCCAGTTATAGGAGATCCAATATCTTTCCCTGACCTCCACAGGCACCATGTACACTTATGTGGTTCACAGATATATATGCAGACAAAATACTCACATGTATAAAGATAAATTGAAAATATTATTTTAAAATTGTATGTGGAACATCACATGTAGTACCATTTAGATTTTGGGGCTATTGTTTTGAATTCCTACATACCAAAATAAAAATATAAAAGTATCTATGGAGGTGATCTGTATGGTTTTATGTTTATTAGTGTGGAATATTTTATTAATATATTTTAAGGGGTTAAAGTAAGTTTGAGTTCCCACAATTCCTTGGTCATTGTCTTAGGTACTTTTCTTTAGGTGTGATTAGAAAAGATCAAAGAGAAAGAAGAGGAAGAAGTTCATTGGGGCTTATAGTTTTAGTTAGTGAGACCTTGGGCATTGTGGCAGGAAGATGGGTGGCACCAGGCAGGTAGGTATGGCACTTCTGTGGTGGCTGAGAACTCACATCTTGAGACACAATAATGAGTCAGAGAGATCTAATTAGGAATGACATGGACTCTTTGAAACCTTAAAGTCTGACTCCAGTGACACATGTCCTCCAAAAAGGCCACTTTGTAATCTTTTGCAAACAGTTCTACCAACTGAGGACCAAGTATCCAAACATATAAGCTTATGGGGCTATTTTAATTTAAACTACCACAGTCATAACTTATAGTTATCAGAGATATTTGTGGATTTTATGTTATAATGTGTTCCTGAATGATTTTACATTTAGATTCATGAAAGGTATTTCTAAAGAGTCTTTTCCATTGTAATTCAGTTTTTAGCATCAGAATATTAGTAGTTTCATAGAATTTGATAGATCAAATTTACTTTTTTTGGAGACAGGGTTTTACTATGTATCTATAACTGGCCTGGGAATCACTATGTAGGCAAGACTAGACTCAAACTCACAGAGATCCACTTGCCTCTACCTCCCAAGTTCACCATTATACCAAGCAAGAAATTACAAAGAATCAACATTTATTGATATTGATTTCCCCCATTTGTTTTCTTTTTATCAGTGGCAGGATTAAATACATTTTCTGTTCTAATTCACATCTACGATGATTATTACAGCTATCTGTTATTTAATAATGTGACTATATTCTAGGAGGTGCATCAGTAGGTGATTTCATTGTTGTAAGATCATTATAGAATGTATTTATACAAACTGAGATGAATACCACGTCAATAAGTATATTATTTTATGGGATTATCATGTATATGTTCATGATAAAGTGAAACATTGTTACATTGTACTTGATTAGGGTTACTTTGTGTTCTTTTCTCCTCATAGTTTAAAGATATAAGCTTAGTCTATTGATTTGTAAACTTTCTTTTTTATCATCAAGAGAATTTCTAGTTTCTCATTGTCTAGAATAGGCCACTAAGCAGTATGGTGTTCTTCCTCATCTGGGAAGTTACCATATTAATGCCAAATAGTATGAATAGCCACTCATCAAAGCACACTACATCCCAGAACTACATAACTCAATCAATCCTCCTGTTTCATTCTTCTAAGTACAAGGATTACATGCATGCACCACAACTCACAAATTAAGAACACTTTCTGTTCTTACAAAGGACCCAGTTTCATTACCAGAATCCATATGGTTGCTTACAAACATCTGCAACTTGAATTAAAGGATACCCTTGTAGTTGGACTTTCTTGGCCTGCCAGCCCCCAAATAATGACATGGAGACTTATTATTAATTATGAAAACTTGGCCTTTATTTTAGGCTTGTTCCCAACTAGCTCTTATAACTTAAATTAACCTGCTTCTATTAATCTGCATTCTGCCATGTGGCTTTTTACCTCTCTTCCATTTTGTATGTCCGACTTGCTCTGTGTCTTGCTGATATCTCTGCCTCTCTTATTCCCAGTGTCCTCTTTCTCCTTGGAAGTCTTACCTATTCTCTCCTGCCTAGATATTGGCCATTAAGCTTCTTATTAAACCAATAAGAAGGCACCTTAGGCAGAGACACATCTTTACAGTGTACAAAAAGATTATCCTACAACAGATCCTATGCCCTTTTCTGACCAACTGGAACACCAGACACACAAAAAACACAGGCAAAATACTCATACACATAAAGTAAAATTTTTTTAAAGAAAAATCTGAGCTCTTAGCTTGCTTCTCCAGTAACATTTCTGCCTGCTGTCATGCTTCCTCCATCATGACTATGATGGACTCTTATCCCTACAGAAGAGTAAGCCCAAATAAAGCTTTCCTCTACAATTTGCCTTGGTCATGGTGTTTTTATCAGTTTATCACTAAGATAGCTTCTACCTTATTTTTTGTGAAAGGGTCTCTCATTGAACTGTAGTCACCAATTCAGCTAGGCTGGCAGGCTCATGAGTTCTAGGGAGCCCTATTCTTTGCCTACTCTGTATTGAGATCTAATCTCATGCTATCATGCTTGGATTTGTGTGGTTGCTAGTACTCTTGCTTGCATGGCTTATTGACTGAGCCAGCTCTTCAGCCCTCAAACCATTTGTTTTAATCCTGTTCTCATTGTCTTTTTTTGTTAAATGTATATATATTATCTTTGTGAATACTATGAGGTTGACATGAAACATCTCATATGTTGTGAATGTGTTCCTTAATGTTTATGTTGCAAACTTAATTCACTATGTAACAATGCTGGTAATAAGAAATTCATCCACAAAGACTTTCATATAATTAATAACTAATATTATTATCATGGGAATGGACTGGTTATTGCAAGAATCTGCTAAACACAAACTTGGTAAATTCTATTATCTGTCATAAGATGATGCACAAAGATCCTCACAAAATGCTAGCAACTTAGTACTGGACTTTTCAGGCTCCAGACCAAGAGCCATGTGAATTTCAATTGCATATAAATTACCCACTATCTTAGTTATGGTTGCTATTGCTGTGATGAAACACCATGCCTAAAAGTAAGTTGGGAAGAAAAGAGTTTACTTGGCTTATGTTTCCATATTTACACTTTCACAGTCCTAGCAATGGTACTGCCCACATTCAGGGTTGATCTTTCTTTCTTTGTTTTTTTTTTTTTTGAGCTGAGGGTCGAACCCAGGGCCTTGCGCTTGCTAGGCAAGCACTCTACCACTGAGCTAAATCCCCAACCCCCAGGGTTGATCTTTCATTCTCAATTAATTCAGTTAAGAAAAAAAAATCTCTCAGGCTTTTCCATAGGCCAAACAAATCCAAGCAGTGCCTCATTGAGACTCTCTGCTTGGGTGATTCTAGATTGTGTCAACCTGACCATTAAAACTAACCATCATAATTGTATTCACTTCCTTCCTCTATCTTTTATGTTCCTTCGACTTAAAAATGCCAGTTATTTATCTTCAGCTTTACTGATTTTTTTGCTTATTCACATCTGTTATGCAATAAAACTAATGCATTTTTATTTTAGAGATTGTAATTTTTTACTCTAGATTGGTTCTTCTATATCATTTTTATTATTTGCTACATTCTCATTTTCTTCATTATCATTGCCTTTATTTGCTTTATTTTCTTGTTCATGTTTTTCAGCTCTGATTTGAAAGTATTTACAATAATCACTTCATTTTACCTTTTTTAGAAAGGGTCTCATTGTGTGGCCCTCACTGGCCTGAAACTCACAATGTAGATCAGACTAGCTTCAAACTTACAGAGATTTGCCTGCCTCTACCTCCTGAGTTCTGGGATTAAAGATGCACGTCACCATGCCTATTATACTTTAAAGTCTTTAAACATTAAGGCTGATGACTAGAGATCATTAGGGATGATTTATGTTCATTTGTTAATTTTAGTCCTTTGAATTACCAATATTTTTCTTTTTTATATTTTGTGTGTGTTTTTGTTGAAAATTGCACATTTGGTTACTATGTAGTAACTATGAAAATCAGATTATCAACTATATTAATTACTTTTCTTGTTGTGACCTACTTGATAGAGCAATTTAAAAGCAGATAGACTTATTTTGTTTCATAGTTTTAAGGGATGCAATCAACAATACTGGGGAAGAATTTGTTGCTAGATGTCTTGGTCCTAACGTCAGGAACGTGAGGTGGCAATTCTTCATCAGGAAGCTAGGGGCTAAATCACAACCAGATGTTCTCATAACTGTGTATAAGCTGTTTTATATATATATATATATATATATATATATATATATATATATATGCTGTGATATATATTTTATATATATATTATTCCAATGTTAAAGATTGGCCGTGTGTATTCATTATCATTATTATGGGAGGCACATATGCCATAGCTTGCATGTAGCGATCAGAGGACAACGTTGTGGAGTTGGCTCTCTCTTTCTATCTTTGTGTGGGTTCTTTGGATGAAATTCATGTTGCCAGACTTATGTGACAATGTCTTTCCTTGCTGGGCCATCTTGGTGGCCCATTGTCAGGTCCCTTTTCAGGGCTTTTATGTTGATCTTTGAGCTTCAGCATACATGTGGCTAATTTTGAATGTCCTAATTTCCCAAATAGGTTCACTATATCTTAGCTTAGTATTGTATATCCACACAGAGTGTGGTGATTTAAATAATATACCCTATAGGCTCATGTCTTTGAATGTTTAGTCACCAGGGAGTGGCACTATTTAAAAGGATTAAAATGATTCAGAAGTATGTTCTTGTTCGAGAAAGTATGTCATTGGGGGTGGGCTTTGAGGTTTAAAAAGATCATGTCAATCCTAGAGTCTCTCTCCCTCTCTGCCTATGGATCTGGTTGTAGATCTTAGTTACTGCTCCAGTATCTGCCTCCATACCTCCATGTTCCCCACCTTGATGATAATGGACTAAACCTCTGAAACTGTAAGCAAGTCCCCAATTAAACTATTTCTCTCACAATAGTTGCCTTGGTCATGGTGTCTCTTCACAGCAATAGAGCACTGACTAAGACAGATTCTATTTTTCCAGACGTTTGTGGGTTTGTAAATCACCTAGTAGTCTTCAGTAGCAGTGTCTAACACTTCTCCCATCTGGACTTAAAGACTTAAAAACAAATAGGTACCTAGATTTAGTTCTTCAGATGTCTCCTCGACAAGCTAGAACAGGCAGAAACTGTGATTAAGTTCTTTGCTCCCGGTTCAAGAGAGGGGACTGTGCTGTCACATATTCAAGACTAAGTGTGATGCTTTACAAAGCAGAGAAGGGGTTGGGTTAGGACAAGTAAAACACTGAAGAACTTTCTCAGTGAAGTTTTTTAAATTTATTTTTAACAAGTACATAAAATACAAAGATTGTGCATATTATGGAGCTTATGCATAATGTTTTCATAATGCTGTGTTTTGGACTTTCTACTATTATTATGCAAAAATCCCTGACACAAATAATTCAGTTTGGCTCATGGTTGCATCAGTTTCTAGCTATCATCAGCCACTCCACTGCTGTTAGGCCCACAGTCAGATGGAATCATCATGGAGGAAGGGCATGGCAGAAGAAAGCTGTTAACATTAAGGCAGCAAGAATGGGGTGGGCAACCTAAGACAGAGCACCTGTGTGGCCTGGGCAGGTGTCTCCATGACGGGTAAGGTGACCTGCTGACGTCCCACGCAACCCAAGTCAGAAGCTCATTTTTTAATAAAAGGGGGACCTGTAGAGCCCTGGCCCCCGTTCTGGGTAACTGTTGCCTTGCTTGCGGATCTTGACCTTGATATTCTCCCTATGCTAATTCCCTGCCAGGTTCCACCCTCCTGAATGCTTAAGGGAAGTTCCTTGCCTGGTACCCTGAATAATGGGCGTTAACAGATTAGAAGCAAGATTGTAAAACATCAGTAGCGAACTTCTGCCCTCCGGGGTCCTCCCATTGTGCTGTAAGCCTGTATTTAAGACCTCCTCCCCCCTTAAATAAATGACATTCAGCATCTAAAATTAATATATATATATATTATATATATATATAATTGAATGAATACTGTGAATGTAATCTATGAATACCACAAATGTGATTAACATCATGAGTGTAATTAATGAATATCATGAGTGTAATTTAAAAAATAAATAAATAAAGTAAAAAAAAAGAATGGGGTGGGGAGAGGAGATGTAATGACCTACCTCCTCCAGCCAGGCCCCTGCCTCCTAACAATTTTCACCACCTCCTAAAATAGCACCATTAGCTTGGGACCAAGCCTTCAACAATGTGAGCCTATGGGGAAATTTCATACTCAAATCATAATGCATGTACATAGCATGTATTGTTTAAATTATGTTAAACATATTTATCCTCTTAAACACTTATTATTTCTGTATGGTGAAAATATTTAAGATATGTTTTAGTTGAAATACCATTTTGGCTGTTGAACTCCATTATTTCCTCAGACTTCTGTAAGATTTTTTCAGGCTGTTTATGTGTTGTTTTTTGTTGTGTGTATGTGTGTGAGGGGTGTAAGAATGTATAGCTGTAAGTGCAAATATTCATGGAGTCTAGGAAAGGACATCAGATCCCGTGGAGATGCAGTTACAGGTGTTTTTGAGACACCTTATGTTGGTGCTGAAACCTGAACTCTGGTCCTCTGTAAAAGGACATGCTATTAACTAATGAGTTCCTCCAGCCCCTACAATGACATTTTTATTTGATATAATATTGATTTATATACACTTATAAGACACCATAACCCCCTATATCTCTTATCTAATCTCCACTTATGGTAACATCTTTCCCAAATACAATACAATATCACATTTATGATACAGACATTGATATAGCCATAAACTATATATATATATATATATAGATAGATATAGAGCATCCCCTCATCTCCAAAGGTTTTTCAGATGCTCTCTTATTCCCACAGCTCCCTCCCAAGTTCACTGCATCCATGAATCTATTGTCTATTTCTCAAATGGTGTCATCTTAAGGATGATATATAATGTAATCATATGGCATGTAGCATTTTGAAATTAGTTTCTCTGGTCTGTTTAATTGTCTGCAAATACATCCAGCTTATTGTATATTGGTATTTCATTTCTGTTTATTATAGAATATGATTTCATGGTACAAACATTTCACACTTATGTTTTATCATTCATTCATTAAAAGGTGGTTGGGCCAGGCAGTGGTGGCACATGCCTTTAATCCCAGCTCTCAGGAGGCAGAGGCAGGTGGATCTCTATGAGTTCAAGACCAGCCTGTTTTACAGAGTGAGTTTCAGGACAGGCTCCAAAGCTACACAGAGAAACCTTGTCTCAAAAAACAAAAAACAAAACAAAACAAAAAAGGTAGTTGGAATGTTTACAAGTTGGATATCATGAATAAACTTCTGTCAACATCTGGGTAAAGTTTTTTTTTCAAGACAGGGTTTCTCTATGTAGCCCTGGCTGCCCTGGAACTCATGCTGTAGACCAGATTGGCTGTGAACTCAGATTCTCCTGCCTATGCCTCTTGAGTGTTGGGATAAAGATGCATGCCACCACCACCTGGCCCTGGGTAAAGTTTTTATGTAACAAAATTTTTTCATTTCTTTTGGATGAAAATTCTGGAGTACAGTTACCAGGATCATATGGAAATGTGTAATTGACTTTCTCCCTTCCTTCATTTCTTCGTTCCTTCATTCCTTTGTTCCTTCCTTGCTGAGTCATGGTTTCCACATATCCCAGCCAGCCTTGAATTCACTGTATCACTGAAGATGAACTTTAACTTCTTATCCTCTTGCTTCTTCATGTTAAGTGCCAGGATTGAGAAGTATGCATCACCATACTTAATATCTTCTTTTTCTTCTATCTCTTTTTTGTGTGCTTGTGTAATATATGTAGGTATTCATGTGGGTATGTGCATGTGTGTGTGTGCAAGTGTGGGTGTATGTGGAGCCCAGAGCCTGATGTCTAGTGCCTTTTTCTGTAGCACATCACCTCATGTATTTTAATTAATCTATTTATTTATTTTTTAGACAGGATCTCTCACAGGTTGGCTAGCAAGCTCTAGTAATCTGCCCAACTCTACTGTCCCTGCTACTGCCTCTCAGTACTGGTGTTACCAATGCATGCTAGGTTTTTACACTAGTTCTGGAGATCCAAATTAATATCTTCTTGTTTGTGGAGTAAGCACTGTAGTGATTAAACTATTTCCTGAAGCACTCACCTCCTTCCTTTCTTTCTTCCTTCCTCACTTTTCCCATCACTCCCTCCCTTCTTTTCTTTTTTTTCTTCTGAAGTTGCCATTTCTTTTCCCTTCTGGGCTCGTAGTGTTTTACATACTCATCAGTAATGTAAGATTATTCTAGTGTTCTAGCTAGGTTTCTAGTGCTGTGACAAACACCATGACCAAAAGCAACTTGTGGAAGAAAGGGTTTATTTCATCCTACAGCTTACAATCCATCATGAAAAGAAGTCAGGTAGGAACTCAAGGCAGGAATCTGGAGGCAGAAACTGAAGCCAAGGCCATGGTGATACACTACTTACTGGATTTCTCCATGTAGCTTGCTCAACCTGTTTTTTTTTTATAACCCAGGACCACTTGCCATGGTGGGCTAGGCTCTCCCACATCAATCCAGAAAATGGTCCACAAGCTTGCCTACAGGCCACTCTGATGGAGGCATGTTTTTCAATTAATGTTCCTTCTTCTCAGACGACCCTAGTTTGTGTCAAGCTGACAAAAAACAAAACAAACAAATAAAAAACTAACCAGCACATCTAGTTTTTCTCACTTTTCACTAACATTTTGCATTTTCATTATTTTTCTTCTACTATTTTGATAGATCCATTTGATATTTCCTTTTGATTCTAATTTGTATCCCTGGTAGCTACTTACACTGATAATTTTTCATGTATCTTTGTAATACTCATATTTTCTTTGGTAACAAATCCCTTCCTGTCATTTTCCTAAGCTCTTCTGTTAGCATTGAATTTTTAAGTTTGCTTAGTTTTAACTGATAACAAGGTGTTGGATCTCACGTTAGCATTTGAACAAAGTGTTTCAGTAGATTATCCTCCTGCCTATGTCTCACTCCTTCAACCTCATCTTTGCAACTTCCCCCATACTCCTTTCTGCTCTCTGTAACACAGGTACGTCTGCCATCCCTTCCTTCTCTTGGCATCATTTTTACATTTTCTTTTCTCTAGTTTTTTTGGTTGTACCCACATTTATACCCGTTTATATCCATAAATGACAAGCTAGGATCTGCATATGAAAGAGAACATGTAGTTTTTGTCTTTCTGAGTTTGGGTCACTTTCCTTAATATCATGCTTTCCAGATCCATCCATTTCCTGAAGATTTTCTAATTTTGCTCTTCTTTACAGCTGAGTAAAATCCCACAGTGGGCATGCCCTTCATTTTTAGTGTCCATCCATTCAGTTGACAGGCATCTAGGCTGATTCTGTTTCCTAGTTACTGTGAATAGTGCAACAATCAATAAACATTAATGTGCAAATATGTCTGTGATAACATATAGATTCCTTTGGGTATATACCCAGGAGTGATAGAACTTGGTCATATCACAATTCCATTTTTGATTTTTGAGAAGTTGCTATATTGTTATCCCTATGGTTATCCCAATGGCTGTATTACTTTGTACTGCCACCAAGAGTGAACAAAGGTGTAGATGTAACCAACCATCTTATTAAATAAGAAACACAGAACCAATGCAAAGAAGAAAGCCAAGAGGTCAGAGCTAAGAGCTAAAACCTTACCCTTCTTCCTGCGGTGGTCCTACCTCTCCCAAGGAGAGCTACTTCCTGTGTTAAAGTCTTTATAAATACTTTCGGTTCTGCCTTCTCATTGGTTGTAAACCCAACCACATGACCACCTCGTCACTGCCTGTCTGTACAGACCTCCAGGTCTTCTATGGTTGGTATTGAGATTAAAGGCGTGTGTCTCCAATGCTGGCTGTATCCCTGAACACACAGAGACTTACCTAGCTCTGCCTACCAAGTTCTGGGATTAAAGGCGTGCACCAACACCGCCCAGCTTTCCTATGGCTTGCTAATAGCTCTGACCCCCAGGCAACTTTATTTATTAACATACAAATAACATTTTAGTACAAAAGAAAATATCACCATACAAAGGTTCATATCATCACCAGCATTAGTTGTAAGATTTCTTGGCAGTAGCCATTCTGACAGAGGTGAGGTGATATCTCAAAGTAGTTATAATTTATATTACCTTTATGACTAGGGATATTGGACATACTTAAAAGCATTTATTAACCATTTGTGCTTCTTAAGAATTATCTGTAAATTTCATTAGCCCATTTGTCCACTGGCAGTTTTTTGGTGTTTAATTTTTTCAGTTGTTGACAAATTCTGGTTATTAGGCCCTGTCTGAGTGGATCTGAGAGATTATCCATTCTTTATACTGTCTTCTTGCTCTGCTGATAATTTCTTTTGTTGTGTAGAAACCTTTTAATTTCAGGTAGCCCTATATACTGATTTTTTTTTGTGCTATTTCTTGAGCTGTTGGAGTTCTATACCTATAACCAGGCATATTTTCCCTGTATTTTACTTTAGTGGTTTTAATTTTTCATATTTGAAATGAAGGTCTTTGATCCACTTTGAATTAATTTTGTATGGGATGAAATACAAGAATATAATTTCATTCTTCTGCAGGTGGATATCCAGTTTTGTGGCATTGCTTGCTGGGCAGTCTTTTGTTTTTGCTACTGTATGGTTTTGACACCTTTGTAAAATTTGGTGGCCACAGCTTTGCCAGCTTATTTTTGGATCTTCTGTTCTTTTCTATTGGCCTACCTGTCTGTTTTTGTGCCGGTATCCAGTTGTTTTTGTCACTATAAGCCAGTAGTATAATTTGAGGCCAGGTATCTTTGTACCTTCAGCTGTGTTCTTTCTCCTTAGGATTGCTTTGGTGATTTGGCACCTTTTGCTGTTCCATATAAATTGCTGGATTCCCTGCCCCCATATCTATGAAGAATGACATTAATATTTTTAATGGAAATTTCATTGAATGTGTTGGTTACTTTTAATAATATAGAAATTTTCATGATGCTAATTTTGCCAGTCTAGGAGCATGGAAGATCTCTGCATCATTTAGTATTTTTATTGTTTTCTTTTTTGATGTCTTCAAGTTTTTATTGTAGAATTCTTTCACTTCCTTGGTTAAGGTTATCCCTAGATAATTTATTATTTTTGATACTATTATGAAAGTGATATTTTCGTAATTTTTATCTTTAAATTCAATGTTGGTACATATAAAGGCTATTGAATTTAATATGTATTAAAATATAATATATTAATATATATTATTATTTTTGAGACAGGGTTGTCCTGGAACTCACTATGTAGACCAGGCTGGCTTCAAACTCACTGATATCCTTCTGCCTCTGTGTCCCAAATGCTGAGATTAAAGGCATGCATCACCACACTCAGCTTGATTTATTTATTTTTAATTTACCTGTATGGGTGTTTTGTCTGAATATACATCAGTGCATCACATGGTATCTGAGGAGGCGAGAGGAGGGCTTCAGATCCCCTGGAACTGGGAGTTATACATGATTGTGGGCTGTCATTTGGGTACTGGGAATTGAATCTGGGTCTCTAAGACCAGTGGGTACTCTTAGCCACTGAGTCATATCTCCAGCACCAGACTATTGATATTTGCATTTTGATTTTGTAAACTGCAATTTTACTGAAAGTGTTTATTGTAGCTAAGAGTTTTCTGGTAGAGTTTATAAGGTCTTTAAAGTATAGAATCATGTCACAAGTAAAATGGATAGTTTAAATTCTTCCCTGTCTATTTTTATCCCTTTTTAAATTTTCTTTTTATTAGTTCTTTGACAGTTTCATACAACATGTTTTGACTATATCCATCTTCCCCCATTCACCTCCCTCTTTTTTACCCACCCAAGTTTATGTTTTCATTAAAAAAAATCTTTCAAGACTGATTTGTGGTGCCCAAATATTCTTGGATATGTGATCTTCCACTTGAGAGTGGTTGACTTACCAGGAGCTACATTCCTAGAGACAACTTCCTTTCTCTCTCCCAGCAGCTAATATTTGCTGATAGCTCTATGCCTTGGGGTGGGGTCATGTACCTGACTTCTTTCTCCATGCTGGGATTTAGTTTGTCTTGTGTTTGCACAGGTTTTGTACATGCTGCTGTAAACACTGTGAGTTCATGTGCAGCTCCCCTAATGTTTCTAGAATATGCTTTTTCCTTGTAGCGATCCACATCCTCAGACTCCTATACTCTTTCTGCCCTCATCAAAATTGATCCCTGTGTCTTTTATGATTTTTCTTTGTCTTTTTGCTCTGGCCAAGACTTCTTACTTCTCTACCTAAAAGAAGTAGGTCTGTGTGTGTGTGTGTGTGTGTGTGTGTGTGTGTGTGTGTGTGTGTGCTGTATGTGAGTGATATATATATATATATAATATATTATATATTATGTATTTTAGTTACAAGTGCTTTGTTGGATGTGTACCTTCAAACATTGTTTCTAAAATTTTAGTTCTGCTCCCGTCCAGAGTAAAATGTAAAAAAAAAATCACTCTAAAGTCTAGTTCATTAGTATTTCCTTTTATACATTAGACTTTTGTTGTCAAGTCAGAGAACCTCTACATAGCTTCAGAACCTAGACATTGCCTTGTATATTTTTATTCATAAGAGTCTTAGAATGGTATGTACTTTTAAGTTTGTTACCCATTTGAAATTAACCTTAATACAATATATGAGGCTTATGATGAGTTTTGTTTGTTTTAACTACTTAAAAATTTTCAAAGTTCTTTAGTTTTATGTGTATAGGTATTTTGCCTGAATGTACGTCTGTGTGTCTCTTGTGTGTATCTGCTGCCCTACCAGGATAGAAAAGGGTATTGGATCCCCTGGAACTAGAGTTACAGATAGTTGTAACTCACCATGTGCATTGAACTTAGGCATTCTGAAATAGCAGCCACTGCTCTTAACTTCTGAGCCATCTATCCAGTGCCACATTTGTTTGTTTTGTGGGGTTGTTTTTTGCTTCTGGGCATCCAATTGCTTGAACAATATTTCTTCTTTTGATAACTGCTTATTCATTCTTTAACAATTTCATACATGTGTACAGTGTATCTTGATCATATTTATCCCAAACTTCCCCTTCCACTCCCCAATCCAATACTATTTACTGAAAGGTTGTTTTTTGTGCAGTTGATTGCTTTTGCACCTTTGTCAGAATTTGCTTGGTCTATTTTAGATTGTTTTTCAATTGATCTATATCTACCCATTCACCAATAAAACATAGTATTGATTCCTTTTTGGTAGGTGTGTGTGTGTGTGTGTGTGTGTGTGTGTGTGTGTGTGTGTGTGTTTCTATGTGCATATGCTTGTGTATATGAGTATGGGCATGCACTTGTGTGGAGGTCAGAGAACAAACTTGGGTGTCAGTTTTACCATCCGCCTTATACCTTGTTCATTACTGCATATGTAAGATTAGGTGGTATTGTGATACTACATCTGGCTTTGTACATGGGTTCTGGGAATTTGAATTGAGGTCCTTAAACTTGCATGGCAAACACTTAATCATTGAGCTGTCTCCCTAGCCCTGTTGATCATATCTTTGAATTACATTTTTATTTACTTCTAGTATTTTGTTGTTTCATTTTTGTATAGATTTTATTGGTTTCTCTATATATTTATATCATATATACATCTTATCAGTTTATTAACAAAATCGTGATGAAATGTGTCATTATTTTATCACTTACATGAAATTCAAAATATGTGTCTCCTTTGTATTCCTCTGCACTTCCATTTCAATAATATCATTGCCTTGACTATTTCCTCCACATTAATTTAAAATTTCATCCAAGTTTAGACTATCAAACATAGTTTGAAAGCCAAGTAAAGTTTGTTGTACTGTAGTCTTTCTTCTTTCTTTCTCTTTCTTTTTTTGAGACAGGGTTTCTCTGAGCAGTTCTAGCTGTCCTAGAGCTTGCCCTGTAGACCAGGCTGGTCTCAAACTCAGAGATCTGCCTGCTTCAGCCTCCCTAGTGGTGGGATTAAAGGCATGAGCCACCACACCCAGCTTTTTTTTTCTTTTTTGATCTTTCAAGATAACTTTTTCATGTTTTCCTTTCTACTTAGAGACTCTTTCATGGTTGTTTGAACATAGGTGTACAGATAACAACTTTCCATAATTTTCAGTCACATAAAAATGTCTCCATTTCCCTTTCATTTAGAAATGATTCTCTTGGTATATGTATCTGTACTTCTGATTTGATAGCTCTTTTCATTAAACAATTAAAAAATGTAATGCTTCTTGTTTCTGCTTCTCCTGGGAATTCACTGAAATTACAATTGTTTTCCTGATGTGTATGTATGATGCCTTTGGCCTTTGTTTTCAGACATATGCTGCTGTGTGTGTTGGCTTCGACTGTTTGGGTTCATCATATACTTCCCTATTTTGTTTACTAGAGTTGGATTATTTTTTACTCATTATTTATTTGAACACTTTATCAACCTCCTCTTCTCTCCCCTCAGGACATAGTGACAAATTCCAGATGTTTTGTTATGGTTTTGAGTGTCTATATGGTTCTATTTTGTATTTCTTTTTTTATTTTTTTATTTTTTTTATTTTAATATACAATTCAACTTTACCTATCAGCCATAGATTCCCCCTGTTCTCCCTCCTCCCGTCCCGCCCGCCTCCCCACCACCCACATCCCCCCGTCCCCCCCCCCCCCGCCCTCTCGGCACCCCCCCCTCCCCGCCCACCACCCATTTCCATCTCCTCCAGGGCAAAGATTCCACCGAGGGTTGAGATCAACCTGGTGGACTCAGCCCAGGCAGGTCTAGTCCCCTCCTCCCAGGCTGGGCCAAGGGTCTCTACTAAGCCTCAGGTTTCAAACAGCCAATTCATGCACTGAGCACAGGACCCGGTCCAACTGCCTGGATGCCTCCTAAACAGATCAAGCCAATCAACTGTCTCACCCATTCCGAGGGCCTGATCCAGTTGGGGGCCCCTCAGCCATTGGGAGTCCAAGTGGCCAAACGAATGGAAACACATGAACTATTTTGTATTTCTTTTAGGCTGTTTTTTCTCATGTAATTTCTTTCTATTTTTTAGCTTAGCTATTTTCTTTTTTGAAAAATCCTATTCTTCTGGGATTTTATTTTAGCTATTGTATTTTTCTTTTTTTTTCATATGAATGTATCTTCCTTTTACTTTATTTTGAAATAGAGTTAAGCTCAATATCGTGTTGACATTTCTTTCCTGCAAATAGAGAATGTTATCACATTGCCTTCTAGCCTATATTGCTTTTTCTGGAAAGTGGTTGTTAGTCTTATTTGTGTTCCCATTTAAGGTATAAAATGTTTCACGTTTAAGCATACAAGTTCTGTTCTCTGCCTCTTATTACAGAATTTCCTCTTTTGTGAGGCTAGGAATGCAGTTCATTTGTATTTTTTAACAATTTATTCATTTTTATTTTATGTGCATTGGTGTTTTGCATGCATATATGTCTGTGTGAGGGAGACAGATCCCCTGGAACTGGAGTTTCTGACAGTTGTGAGCTGCCATGTGGGTGCTGGGAATTGAACCCAGGTCCTCTGGAAGAGCAGCCAGTTCTCTTAATTGCTGAGTTATCTCTCCAGCCCTGTAGAGTACTTCTTAAGCATGGTCAGATCCATAGATTCAACTACCAGAGACTAAGAGCATTTCTTACTTTCCCCCATAACTTTCAGGACTCTTCCTGTCATGTGCCTGTTGGTTCCATTCTGTTTGTCCTGTTTGAAACTCTTTCAATAATTAACTGAATTTATTATTATATTATATTATATTATATTATATTATATTATATTATATTATATTATATTATATTATATTATATTATATTATATTATATTATATTACATTATATTATATTATATTATGTTACATTACATTATATTAATTATATTATATCATATCATATCATATCATTATATTATATTATATTATATTATATTATATTATATTATATTATATTATATTATATTATAT
>CABHPR010152783.1:73859-85752 GCA_902168415.1 Peromyscus melanophrys
ATTATATTATATTATATTATATTATATTATATTATATTATATTATATATATGCAATGCTCTGTACCAGTGGGTTCCACATTCATGAATATAACCAAATATAGACAGGAAAGTTTGAAAAAATATATCTGTGATGAACATGGGAAGGATTTGCTTTCTAACAAATGTAAACAGCTGTTTACATTTCTATGTATCCTTAGATACATAAAAATACTTAGATATTGTAAGTAATTCAGAGGTTATATAAAGTGATTTGGAGGACATGTATAAGTCATATACAAGTTCTATACCATTTTATATGAAGGACTAAGCATCTATAGATGGTATCAACTTAAGGGAGAGGGATGTGTCCTGGAATAATTGCTCCATGGATACTGTGACTCTAAAGGACTGCAGACCCATTTGATGCGTGCATGTAATGGTTACAGTGTGGTGACAATTTGCAGTAAACAAAATTATATGAAAATATGAAACACTTAATGATAGTTATTGTATTTCCTATTCTAAAAATTTCTTCTGTTACTTTCACCAGTATTTATTTGCTAAGACTTTCTATTTCATTGATGAATCATTCTATTGCAATTTCAGATATACTGGGAATAACAAAAAGACATAGCCATGATAATGAAATAGAAAGTCTCAGAAACTTCTATCAGAGAACTCTGAAGGTTCTATTATCTCATATAACCCACTCACATTTTTTGAGACAGGATCTCACATATGCACCCCTGGCTAGCCTGGGACTCACTAAATAGATCAGGCTGGCCTCAAGCTCACATAGCCTGGTCTACACAGTGAGTTCTTAGGCAGCAAGGGCTACACACACTGAGACCCTGCCTCAAAACCAAAACAATCAAACAAAAACTAAAAAAACAAAACACACAGGTCATTATGTTGTAAAAAACAGCAAAGATAAATCCTCAAATATCTTCATTTGAACATTTACAGTATTAGAATGCAAAGTTGTTCATACACACAGAAGAAATGTTAAGTACATTTCTGGAAATCCTCTAAAATTGTCATAAATATGTATTTGGTAACTATACTATTGTAAATCTACCTATAAATGATCATATAGTTTACAAATAAATCCCCAAACTTTCTTAGAGTGAAGTAGACCTTAGTGGTCAAAATGAATTTAGGTTAAAACTTCAGATACAACTATAAATATCTAGTAATTAAAATATGTGAGCCAATAAGTCTTTCTTCTTTTTGAGACAGGATTTCACTATGTAGCTCTGGCTGGCCTGGAATTTACTATGTAGACCATAGAGATCCACCTGCATCTGCCTTCGTGCCGAGAGCTGGGATTAAAGGAATGCACTACCATGCCCCACCCACTAAATCATTTAAAATACAATGATACAAAGAGAGACTATTTAAGCATATCTTTACTTTTCTCAAACCCAATTGTAATACCTTTGCGATTATAGTTCAATGAAAACATTAAGTTACATACTCGCAAATGATATTCAAACTGTCTCGGTTCTTCAAATTACAACATTTATAAACGATTGTATTGAGTACATTGCAAATAAATACAGAAACTAATTCCAAAGACCAATAAATGGATGTAAAATCCACATTAGCCACATGGTGTCGCTGTATACCATAAAGTCTTGAAGCTGGAAATGAGGTACTTATAAAACCGAAGGGAGGAAGCTTCATTTCGTCATCAGCCGAAGAAAGACAAAAATGGTGAGGAGACAAATGACCGAAAACATGAAGTTACAAAGTATGATCTTGGAGTGACAGCGGTACAAAAGGTGCAGTGCTTTTGCGATGCTGTTTTCCAGGCTCCGAGGCCTGAGAGCCCTGCGCCTGCTGTTGTTCTCGCTTCTGCTTCTCACTGACTGGCAGACAGGGAGCGGCCAGCTTCACTACTCCGTGCCTGAGGAGGCTAAACACGGCACCTTCGTGGGCCGCATCGCTCAGGACCTGGGGCTGGAGCTAGCGGAGCTGGTGCCCCGCCTGTTCAGGGTGGCATCCAAGGACCGCGGGGACCTTCTGGAGGTAAATCTGCAGAATGGCATTTTGTTTGTGAATTCTCGGATCGACCGGGAGGAGCTGTGCGGGCGGATCGCGGAGTGTAGCATCCACCTGGAGGTGATCGTGGACCGGCCGCTGCAGGTTTTCCACGTGGATGTTAAGGTTAAAGATATTAATGATAACCCACCGGTTTTCAAAGGCTCAGAACAAAGGATATTTATTCCTGAAAATAGACCTCTAAATTCGCTGTTTCCACTAGAGGGCGCTGCGGATGCAGACATTGGCGTCAATTCTCTGCTAACTTACACGCTGAGCCCCACTGATTATTTTTCTTTGAAGGTAGAGACGACTGACGAACTCAGTAAATCCCTTTCGCTTGAATTGAGAAAATCTTTGGATAGAGAAGAAACACCAGAACTTCAGTTACTACTGACAGCCACTGATGGGGGCAAGCCAGAGCTGGAGGGGACAGTTCGGCTGCAGATTACTGTGCTCGACGTCAATGATAACGCCCCACTGTTTGACCAGGTGGTCTACAGAGCCCAGTTAGTAGAATCTACAGCGAATGGAACATTAGTGACCACGTTAAATGCCTCTGACGCTGATGAAGGTGTAAATGGTGAAGTTATGTTTTCCTTTGGCAATGACGTTTCTCCTGACATTCAACAAAAATTCAAAGTAGATTCTATTTCAGGAGAAATTAGAGTGATCGGTGACCTGGATTATGAAAAAACAAAATCCTATGAAATCCAAGTAAAAGCAGTTGATAAAGGGACTCCCCCGATCTCAAATCACTGTAAGGTTTTGGTGAAAGTGCTGGACATAAATGATAACGTTCCGGAGCTGGAGATCACTTCCTTATCTTTACCCATCAAAGAGGACGCTCCACTTAGCACTGTCATCGCTCTCATCAAGGTATCTGATCTCGATTCAGGTGTCAATGGGCAGGTGACCTGCTCCCTGACTCCTCATGTCCCCTTCAAGCTGGTGTCCACCTTCAGGAATTACTATTCACTCGTGCTGGACAGCGCTCTGGACCGTGAGACTACAGCTGACTATAAGGTGGTGGTGACAGCCCGGGACGGGGGCTCGCCCTCGCTGTGGGCCACAGCCAGCGTGTCCGTGGAGGTGGCTGACGTGAACGACAACGCGCCCACTTTCGCGCAGCCCGAATACACGGTGTTCGTGAAGGAGAACAACCCGCCTGGCGCTCACATCTTCACGGTGTCGGCCATGGACTCTGACGCGCAGGAGAACGCGCTGGTGTCCTACTCGCTGGTGGAGAGGAGGGTGGGCGAGCGCTTGCTGTCCAGCTATGTGTCTGTGCACGCTGAGAGCGGCAAGGTGTTCGCGCTGCAGCCTCTGGACCATGAGGAGCTGGAGCTGCTGCAGTTCCAGGTGAGCGCGCGGGATGCTGGTGTGCCTGCCCTGGGCAGCAATGTGACTCTGCAGGTGTTTGTGCTGGATGAGAACGACAATGTGCCCTCGCTGCTGGGACCTCAGGCGGGCAGCGCAGTGAGCGAACTGGTGTCCAGGTCAGTGGGTGCGGGACATGTGGTGACAAAGGTACGCGCAGTAGACTCAGACTCTGGCTACAACGCGTGGCTGTCTTATGAACTGCAACCTTCGACAGGTGGCTCACGCAGCCCGTTCCGCGTGGGTCTGTACACGGGAGAGATCAGCACGACACGCGCCCTAGAAGAGAGTGACGCTCCACGACAGTGTCTGTTGGTACTGGTGAAGGACCATGGCGAGCCGGTGCTGACCGCCACCGCTACCGTGTTGGTATCTCTGGTGGAAAGTGGGCAGATTCAGAAAGCCTCCTTGCCCACATTAACTGGTGCAGTGGGCTCCCAGGCATCTCTGGTGGATGTTAACGTGTACCTGATCATTGCCATCTGCGCAGTGTCCAGCCTGTTGGTGCTCACGCTGCTGCTGTACACCGCGCTGCGCTGCTCAGCGACGCCCACCAATGGAGCTTGTGCTCCCGGGAAGCCCGTGCTGGTGTGCTCCAGTGCAGTGGGAAGCTGGTCATACTCGCAGCAGAGGCGGCAGAGGGTGTGCTCTGGAGAGGGTCCGCTCAAGACTGACCTCATGGCCTTCAGCCCCGGCCTATCTCCAGGTTTGAACATATCGGAAAGAAGTGAACAGCCAGAAGTAAATTCGGATCCTTCTGGTAATGTAAGTCCAAATATGAGCTATGATTTCAACCTCTTTTTAGACTTAACTTCATTTTAAAACTATTATTTAAATGACATTTAAAATGTATTCAGGGTGTTCAATGATATTTAACAAACCATACCTTTGCAAATACTCTAGCATTTGCAGTTGCGTAATGAATGGCGCTAGGAAACAAGCAATATACATGCAAATTATTGTATTTTTTTATTTATATGGTAGAATGCTTTAAAAGCATTTCAGTACTATAGGTGTTAAGTTTGGGTAGTGGTGGTGTTAGGGATAGAGCTGAGGGCCTCATAAGCGCTAGGCAAGCACAGTGCTGATCACCTTTAACATGGACTCTCAATTCTTCTTTTTAAAATTTATTTTATTTTATTTTACAATATAATTCAACTGTGACGTGTCTCGCTCTGCACAAATAATGGTAGACAAAGTTACAGAAACCATCTGCTTTCTCTCTACATTCCTAAATTTCCAAGTTGGGCAATAAAAGATAATTTTAATCACTGAGATTTAAAATATATTTGTTGATGGGACTTTAATTTCCACATTAAAATATCCAACAAGTTCCTGGTGCTGATCCCTGGTTTAAAAGACTAATTATTACATGAACTTGTGTCTTAAACGATCCAGTCAAGAGATACTTAGTGAGCATTTCACATTTATTTGCCAGTGTCCTCAAACTCTTTCTTTTCTTTTCCTTTAATCCTTCTGATATTTTATTAGGTGAAACCTTTTACCCTTTACAGATGAAATTGTTGAGGCCAAGAAAAACTAAGTTTATGATAATTACCATTTTTTTCCCAAAAAATTTGTTTGTTCTATTACAGTCCATTGCATTTGATTAAATATTTAAAGTTGTTTTCAACGGAAGAATTTTGAAGATATTGAAATGTAAATACTATTTGAAATTCAAGATAAAAAGGCAAGAGAAAGATGGAGTAATTTTTCCAAACAAAATTGCACTATATACAAATCCCTAATGCTTGTCTTTCTAGAAATAAATGTAGAAATCCAAAAAAGAAAAGAAAATTCTTTACACCAGTTGTTCAGAAAAGGAATAATGATCTCTTCAAAGTTTGATTCATAATCATTATGTTGATCAATAATGAGTAACATATTAGGCAATATGTTTTATAGCAGTTTTAACAACCAATGGATACACTTTTGATTTAGGTCAAGAGCTTGCTAAATCTGTGTGTGTGAGAGGGGGTATATGTGAATGTGTGGTTATGCTCACCTGTGCATGCAGATGTGGAAGTCAGTAGTTAATGTTAGATATCTTCCTCAATTACTCTGTACCTTATTTTTTTTTAAGTCAGGTTGCTCATTGTTTTGGCTAGACTGGCTGGGCATGTGGACGCTCAGGATCTGAACTCAGGTCCTCATGCTTGCACACCAAACACTTTACCCGCTGAACCATCTCCACAGCATCTAATACAATGTTTTATTTCTTACATTCAATTCTGAAGTTACACAAGTATTAAGTGAATGCACCTGATTGGCCAAACATTCAAATAAACATACCGAAAAGTCTCTTAATATTTTCTTTGTCAAAGGACAACACCAATAGACGTGCCAACTTGGAAGGAAGAAAGCACAGGAGGTCTCAACCCTAGACAAAGGATTATAGACAACCAAGGAATGCTGAGAGCAAGAGATATAGTCTTCTCCAGGGAAGAACACACCAACTGGTTATGCAATAACAAATGCTCAACCCTAAAAACATACGTACAAGTAACATTATACAGACTGAGAAGGTTGTATTTTGGTATACACACACAAACACACACAAACACACAAACACACACACACTTGTGCATGTGTATATAAACAATTAAAGAAAAAGAAGCCATAAATTTGAAAAAGAACAAGGGAGTGTACATAGTAGGGTTTGGAAGGAGGAAGGGGCAGAGGGAAATAATGTAATTATATAAAAATTTCAAAAAAACCTTGTAAAACATTGCACAAAAAATCAAAATGAGCTGATAGCTAAGCTTCCTGAGACTGGGGTGATAGGTTTAGAGCATTGTAAGACATAGGCCAAAGCATGTTTCTGCAACTTTCCAAATATTAATATTATTATACCCAGTCTTTGGGCAAGAATAACCAAAAAAATAATTTTGGAAAAATAATGCTAAAAAAACCTTCCAATTTTCTCTATTTGTGAGATAAACCTTGCAGGATTATACAATTGGAAAAAATAGATTTGGAAATCATAAATAAAATTTTCTTCCTGACTTACATTATTATGTAGCTATATTCATTAGCTACATGAACACTGTCCTTAGAGAGACCTTCGGTATTCATCATCAGTCACTCAACAAGCACATGTTGACAGCCTAGCATTTGAAAAGTGCTGCCATAGAACCCCAGGCACTCAGCAACACTGGCAGTACAGCCAAGGCCGCTGGCTTCAAGAGGACATTTTATTTTTACTGTGTGTACAGTAACAATTGAGTTATTAAATGTGTTGGGTTTGGTGCAATGTACCTTTTCAATTTTGTCAAACCATCATATCCATGAAAGAAAAATAGCATCCTGTACACGACTTTAAAAAAGGGAATGCAGCGCTGACTGTGCTTAACAAATCTTCTAGGAACAAAACTACAAAGGGGACCATCCCTTCTTTACGCAAGTCATTCTTAGAAAACTGTGATTCTCATGACAGCAGCTAGAGTGGAACTAAAGCAAGTCCACGGAAAATTCCCTAAAAAGGGCAGTTAAAATGGTAGAACAGTCAAGTGGTGGTGGTGCACGCCTCTAATGTCAGCACTCAGGAGGCTGAGGCAGGTGGATCTATAAATTTGAGGCCAGCCTGGTCTACAGAGTGAATTCCAGGATAGCCAGGGCTACATAAAGAAATGCTGTGTCAAAACAAAACAAAACAAAACAAAACAAACAAACAGCCAGGCATGGTGGTGTACACCTTTAATCCCAGCACTCGGGAGGCAGAGGATCTCTGAGTGGGAGGACACCCTGGTCTACAGAGCAAGTTCCAGGACAGCCAGGGCTATACAGAAAAACTCTGTCTCAAAAAAAAGTTAAAAATTGGGAGGGATAGAGAGATTATTTTAGGCTAAACTGAAAAATTATAAATAGAAGATAAACAATATTATTTTTTATTTAGGTCAGAAAAACTTGAATTGGTTGACAATTTAGGCTACAGTGACATAATTAATTTTATTAAAAAGTTTATATAGATTTTGGGCTGGACGGTGGCTCAGTGGTTAAGAGTTTGATGCTCTTCCAGAAGACCCAGGTTTGAGTCCCAGCACCTACATGGTGGTTCAAAATAATTTGTAACCCTAGTTCAAGGGCCTCTGATGCCACCTTCTGGATTGTGGGTACCAGGCATGCATGTGGTGCACAAATATGCATACAGGCAAAATGCCTACACATGTAAAATAAAATTAAATAAAGGAATTAGTATAGATTAATTAGTAATTAGTAAATGTAGTTATCTCAGAGTACTTCACTGAAATATTAATAACAAAATTATGAATAGAACCCAACATTTTTGATAATACCAATAGCTGCTTAAATTTGTCTGAAAGAGCCCAGCCTAGCGGCACCTATTTGTCCTTGGGTAGTGAGGGCAAGAGAATCCGAATTTAAAGGCCATCTTCTGTTATAGAGCAAGTTTGAGGCTAGCCTGAGCTACAAGTGACACTGCCTTAACAACCAAATGAAGAAACAAAACCCAATAATAACTCTTTGGTTGGAACCTCCAGATCACCCCTGCAGGATCTGGAAAGCTCCATTCCTGTCTCTCTCTCCAAACCCTGCCTGCTCAGAGAGCCTCTGAACAAAGGGAAGGCATCGAAAAGCCCAGTTCCGCATTCTTGGTGGCTACTGCAGCTCCTTCCCTGAAGTTGCCAGCCACCCAAGTCCCCTCCTGAAGCTCTCAGCTGTTGACCATACTTGGGCAAAAACCCATCTTGTGGCAGACAAGTCACCACCCCTCACCTACAACCTATAAAGTCTCCCTGCTTTTGTTTGTGGGTGCAGCTTCTCTGGTCTTAATCTCTGGGACTGGAGAAACTGCCTGGAAGTTGCTTTGCTCAAATATGCCTGTTGTGATACTTTTTCAATTCAGCCTGATCTGGCTTACTGCATCAGTGGAGAAACTTATTATCAGGGGACAGAAAACCTATTAATAACAATAAGAAACCCCAAACCAACCAAACTTGACCTTAATGTGTTTGGATATGCCGTCATACAACTACATTGTGATCACAAAGTTTACGATGATTACATTGTAAATATAAGATGGAGGGGTATTCTTTCTGTGTTACAATGATTCTTATAAAGCTTAAAAGTTTTGTGGAATAGCTAATTCTGTTAACTTGGGGTGAATTTCAAATATTAGTCACTATTATAAAAAGGTATGGGTTTAGGATTACAAAGTTTAAAAGCACTGCCGTTTATGAGATGCTATTATAGAGTGAAGGAAAAACATAAACATGGAGTAGTGTGATTTAATATTTAACATGAATGGAATTTCCATCGATAGCTGATGTTCCTGATCCACTCAGAATATTTCAATAGTTTTTTTCCTTCTTTCACAACACTTTAATGAAATGCATTATTTCACCTCTTATTCATTTCATTTCCCCACCCAAACTTTCATTGTGTATATTCATTGTACCTAGTGCTGTTTTGTGTAAGGGCATTTTATACACGTATATACTGCACATTGAGCATATTTCTCCATACTCCCTTTCTCTCTTTCTTGCTGTTCTTCCTCACTAGTCCCCTTTGTTCCTCTAGACAGATTTCTTCTACGTTCATCATATATATAATGTATGCTATGTATATTAGACATATGTGTGTATTCATTCTCAATTTCATCTATCTATGTAAAATCTAGGAACTGTGATTGAAAGAACATTATGGGATATTTTTCTTTCTGGATATATTTTTTCTGTAGTTATTCCCAGTTGCATTCATTTTACTGCAAAAGTGAATAGTGAAATAACTTTAAGACATTGGACTCAAGGAAAAATTATTGTTATTATTAATTATTATTTTTATCATTAGTTTTTCAAGATAGGATTTCTCTGTTTAGTCGTGGCTGTTCTGGAACTCTCTATGTAGAACAGGCTGGTCTAAAACTCAAAGATCCACCTGCCTCTGACTCCCAAGTGCTGGGATTAGAGGCATTCACCAACACACCTGGCTAGGGAAAAGATGTTAATGATTCTAACTTCAGGAAAGTCTATTTCTCATTGATGTTTTTAATTAACATTGTAAATTTTGCAGTTAACTTTATTTTCCTCTAAGAAAGATAAAAGCAATTTTTAACGTACATAAAGCAACAAGTGTGTAACTTGATATGCACTTTGCTAACTGACACATTCCCTCATTCATTTCAAATAATCCCTACACCATCTTTAAGTTTAATATTTTTGCACGTGAAGGGGCCAGCTAAGAATTAATAAAGGATACCCTCATGTAACTAATACTGAAAAGTAATCAGCTCATTCTTCCTGCATGAAAATTCGAATATAATAAAAAAGAGAATAATCCTAAAATAAAATCTACTTCTCATTGGAGAAGTTAATGTAACCTGCAAACAATTCAAAACTCAAAATTATAAATAACAGGAGTGTATTCAAACATATTTTCAATGAACGAAAGTATCCTTTGATTATGGTGTGCTTGTTTCGAAGAAGCAGTAAAAAAAAAAATTACAAAAGAATTGAAAACAGGGTCTCCAAGAGATGTTTGTACATCTGCATTGGTATCAGCACTATTTACAAGAACCAAGAGCCAGAGGAACCCAAATGCCGATGGATGGTTAAATGGACGCACAAGATGCGGTGTGTGTATATGCAACGGAATCAGTCACCATTAAGAAGAAAAGAAATACTGTAATGTGTTATAGCACTGATGAGTGTTCAGAACATTATGATAAGTTGAAAAAGCCAGATTCAAAACAAAGCAAAACAAAGAAACCAACCCCAGAGCAACAAATCCTGAATGATTTCACTTACACGGTAGTAAAACTTACAGAAACCAGAAGTAGAATGAATGGTGGTTACCATGGTCAAGGATGAGGAAACTGGAATTGCTGTCTAATGGATATCCATTTTCAGCTTTCCAAGAGAAAGGGAAGTTTTGCAACAATGCGAATATACTTAACACTACTGAAATTTACCCTTGAAGTTAATACGGTAAACTTCTCATTTACAGTTAATACGGTAAAATTCGAACCTTCTTAGCCACAGGGTGTCGCTGTCCACCAGAGAATGTTGTCTAGGAAGGAAAATACCCAGAGCTTCTTTGTTACTCCTGATAAAACGGCAGGAGAAGCAGCAGGATTTGAGCAGGTGTTAGACTATTTGTTTTTAAACATGATCATTTAATTTGACCAACTCACGGAGCACTAGAAGTGATGCCTTCTTTGAGAGGGGGTCCAGAGGTCAGGCAGTGTCTGCTGCTCTTGCTTCCTTTCCTTGCAGCCTGGGCAGCTGGGAGCGGCCAGCTCCACTACTCCGTTCCCGAGGAGGCTAAACACGGCACCTTCGTGGGCCGCATCGCTCAGGACCTGGGGCTGGAGCTGGCGGAGCTGGTGCCCCGCCTGTTCAGGGTGGCGTCCAAGGACCGCGGGGACCTTCTGGAGGTAAATCTGCAGAATGGCATTTTGTTTGTGAATTCTCGGATCGACCGGGAGGAGCTGTGCGGGCGGAGAGCAGAGTGTAGCATCCACCTGGAGGTGATCGTGGACCGGCCGCTGCAGGTTTTCCACGTGGAGGTGGAGGTGAGGGATATTAACGACAACCCGCCTCTATTTCCAACGACAGAAAGAACTATCCAGTTTCACGAATTGAGGCCACTTGACTCGCGATTTCCTTTAGAGGGAGCATCGGATGCAGATATAGGAGTAAACGCTCTTCTGTCCTACAAGCTCAGCCCCAGTGAGTTTTTCTTTCTAGATGTACAAACAAATGATGATCTAAGCCAATCGCTGTTTCTTGTGCTGGGGAAATCTCTGGACAGAGAGGAAAATGCTGAGATGAAATTGTTACTGGTAGCTACCGATGGAGGCAAGCCTGAACTCACGGGTACTGTTCAAATACTCATTAAGGTGTTGGATGTGAATGACAACGAACCTACTTTCCCCCAACCGGTTTACAAAGTACAGTTGTTCGAGAACACTGCAAACGGAACCTTGGTGGTTAAATTAAATGCTTCTGATGCAGATGAAGGATCAAACAGTGAGATTGTGTATTCACTCAGTAGTGATGTATCCTCTACCACACGGACAAAGTTCCAAATAGACCCCACTTCAGGAGAAATCAGAACTAAAGGGGAATTAGATTATGAAGAAAGGACATCCTATGAAATTCAGGTCATTGCGTCTGACAAGGGAACCCCATCAATGTCAGGACATTGTAAAATTTCAGTGAAACTTGTGGATATCAATGACAATAGGCCGGAAGTCTCAATAACGTCTCTCTCACTACCTGTCCAAGAGAATGCTCCAGTGGGCACCGTCATCGCACTTATCAGCGTGTCTGATCGAGACTCAGGTGTCAACGGGCAGGTGACCTGCTCCCTGAGCCCTCATGTCCCCTTCAAGCTGGTGTCCACCTTCAAGAACTACTATTCACTTGTGTTAGACAGCGCTCTGGACCGAGAAACCACAGCTGACTACAAAGTGGTGGTGACCGCCCGGGACGGCGGCTCGCCCTCGCTGTGGGCCACAGCCAGCGTGTC
>CABHPR010152784.1:0-35932 GCA_902168415.1 Peromyscus melanophrys
CTTTTGACTATACCACACCCATCCAGGTTTCTCTTCTCCTCTTTCGCCACACCTCCATTCCTACTTCCTGCAACAACAGCCCCCTCCCCCGCCCCCGTCTACTGTAACCGCTAGATCAGTTAAATTTCTCACCCACATCCCCAACAATCGGGTTAATTGTGACCCGAGGCGCGGTCCCCTTTGGGCCACTCCGCCAAAACCTTTGGCAGAGATTGGGGAAGGAAATCCCGTTCTGTCCGGTTACAAACAAAGACTCGGTCGTCCCAGAACCTGCAGTCAACTTGCCAAAGACCGAGTAGAGAGGAGACGTGGACAGTCTGAGAGGAGGCAGAGGGAGGCAGAAGAGGTGAAAAGCAGTACCCAAAAGGGGTGCTGAGACCACCGAAAAGAGACCTGCCCCTGGAAGGCCTGCAGAGTGGTAGGGCAAAGCCGGTCTCCATCGGGCCAGCTGCCCCCTCCTCCTCTGAGCCTGGGTGAGAGAGTCCAAGGGTGGCTGAATGTTGATGGGGAGGTAATGATTAACCCTCTTCTCAGCCTGCTGGAGCCCGCGGCTCACCGGGCTGTGGTGGAGGGAGACTGTGCTGGCGGATCTGGGATGTCCCCAGCGCCACCCGTCACCGCCACAGCGACTACAGGGACTGCAGAGGGAGGGGACAGGAGGTAGCAAGAGGTAGTTGAAAGGCAACTGAGTGGAGGGCAACTCCAGATGCGGGGAAGCTAGGGGTAGCTAAATAGCCAGGGCCCATACGTCGGGAAAGGAAGGGACAGTGTGTGCGGACCAGGGCTCTCGGCCCTGCGGTGCTGAGGAATAGTTGGAGAGGGGCGGGAGCACCCGGGCAGAGTTTCCCGGGAGTTGCCAGGAGTCACCAAATCTACTGTCTCGGATCCATCCGCGCGCCGCCCTCCCTTCCTCCTCTCTCAGCAGCTGTGTGGATGTGAGGAGCAGGCGGAGCGCGCGCCTGAGCCGGGAGCTGGTAAGGCAGAGCGAAACCCGCCAGCGAGGCAAGGGAGGCTTTGGGGGCACGGCTGCCCAGGCGGGGGAAGGGCTGCGAGGTGGCTGCAAACAAAGGACCGGAGAGGAGGGGAGAGAGGACACAGGGGCAAGAGGGCTGGCTGAGATGGGAGAGGCCCAAGAAAAGGGGTCTCTCGGGGGCAGATCAAGGTTTGTACACGCCTGTCTCTTCCATCACGCCAAGCTTAGAGCCAAGACGCTCCCGGGGATCATGGCCCGACGACCAGTGGCCTCCGGGCGGGACAGGGGTTGTAGCCAGATGCCAGCCTTGTAAGGGTGTGAGCTTGCAGGTGACTGGGCTGGGGAGAAATAGGGAGGGGAGGTCCCTCCTAGGGGTTAAATTTCTGCATTTGGTGCTGCAAGCCTCCGCCCTCCGCTCTCTACAAGCCCTTAGAGCATCCATCTCCTCAAACCTCGCTGAAGCAAAATTTTTTGAGGTGCCCTTCTTTGGCTGGGAAGGGGATGATTTTGGTTTGAGAGTCTAAAGTTCATCTGTATCCAGGATTATCTCTTAAGTTTCTGTCACTCCCTAGAAAGAAAAAGCGGCGAACAGTGAATCCCAGGTAGAAAGAGCTCAGACTCAGGAGTTCTCCTATCACGTCTAGATCTGCAATGAGCTCTAGACCCACGGAAAACGAATACGTTGATGAAACTGACGAACGAAGAGAGAACACCCCTTTCAATGTCTAAATCAATTCGGAGAATTTCTAGTGTGTCTCCTTAGAGGCAGAGATCTCTTGGTGGGGTGGGTGGCTGAACGTGTCCGAGTGCTGTAAGGGGGTTTTAAACGGTGGTGAAGGGTGTTTAGGCAAACAGCTGTGTTCCACGCTGGGCTAAGAAAATGGGCCCAGGACCTATTTCCAACGCCTCTCCCTCCACACTCAGCCCTCAGCCGAGGCTGCTCCGAGGCCAAAGCCTCCCAGCCTCTTCCAGCAGGACTGCCAATCAATCTTGCAGGTCAACACAGCAATTAATAACGGGGTGAGGAGGCCCGGCAAAAGAGGGTGGGAGGTGTCAGTCTGGGTCTTCCCCCAGGCTCTGAAGACCCAGTGACTGGATCAGGGAGAAGGAAGCGATCTCTGAGGGAAAACAACAACAACAACAAAAATCCTGGGAACTCAGTGGGAGTCTGGGAGTCCACTCAGGGCTACCAAAGGAAGAGGCAGGGGGTCATCTACTTAAGACAGAACAGAGAAACAGAGAGGGCCCACACTCCTCATTTTTATACTTTGGGTGCAAGATCACAATGACCTAGCTGCCGATTCCTGCTCCTTCATCCTTTCTTTACCCTTCCGAGGTGTGTTGTTGCTGCTCCGAATCAGGCTGAAGAAACTAGATAAAACCCGCATCTCACGTACACCCCCGCTGCAGCGACTGCACTACTGCTGCCGAGAGGCACATTTGCTCGCTGGCTCCCCTGGCTCCCCTGCTCTTCTCTATGCCATTGTCATTTTGAACAGTCAGATTGGGATCCAAAAGCTCATAGGGGGCCCACAGGGGGACACAGGGGGACACAGGGCACCGAGGGAGCTGTGCAGCGGTGGGGCAAGCCTGTGATGGAGAGAGTGAGGATAGAGGACCGGGAAGAGTGGAAGAAAGAAAGAGAAAAATAATTCAGCCGGGGGGTGGGGGGTAGAGGACTTGGGCTTGGCTTGGCGGCCATGGGGGTATCTTGAAAGAAACAGCCATTTTTCCTCTTCATCATTCCCTGCCTCCTGCCTCGCCTGGCAGCTTCTTCCTACCCTGTACAAACTGTGCCTGACTGGGGTGCCAGCCTGGCTCCAGGAAAGGAGGCACGACAGCAAGCCTGAGCTGTAGCTCCTGTGCCATGAGCCAGCCTAGCTTCTTGCCTACCCCACCAGCTGCTCCTAGGGTAAGTCTGAAGAGCCTGGTTTCTTCCGAGTGTCCCATGTAACTTGGAATGAGAATCCTGACAGGGTCACAGGGATGCCTCAGTACTCTGCCCTCTCCTTCCCGAAGTGCTGAGCAGGAGGCTTGCATTCGGCTGCTTGCTGGGACTAGGAACCCAGTCTAGGCACCTTAGGTCTGCTAGGCAGGCAAAGGCACCTGCTAAGAGAAAGGATGGAAATGTTGAAACCTGGGCATAAAGGACCTAGAAAGGAAGGGCAGGGGCAAGAGGCAAAACAGATCCAGAGAGGGTGAGCTGGAGAAACCCTACGCAGGGAAGGAAGGAAGGAAGGGGGAGAGAAGTTCCCAGGAAGGCTCAGCCATTAGGTCTGTCCTTGGGCTGCATATTTATACGGTCGAGGGGGTGCACAGATGGGTTCTCAATTGAATTCCATCTTCAACACCATCAGAGATTGATTTTATACTCGCTTTTAATTTTGCCATAATTAATTAGATCATTACAACTGTTTGCTATTGATCTCCCTACTTAAACCTCTGGTGTGGAGGGTCTGCCCAGAGCCCTAAAAGCCCAGGAGGCCACAGTTGACACTCATAGGGGCTCAGGTTCTTCAGTGGGGACAAGGCCCTAGAGAAGAGTGGAAACAGTCCAAGACTGAGCCAAGAAGCTAGAGCAAAAGCTGTGTTGGGGCGGGGGCTCCTGAACTATCAGTTTAAAGAACTGAACTTGAGCTGGGGTCGCGGGGTGGAGAGAAATGAGATTTGGATAGGTGAGGAGTGAAGAAAAAAGGCCCCGAGTTAGGCCTTGACCTCTACAGAATTATTTGGAAAACTCTGGAAACTTGATCCAGCCCTCTCACTCACTACTAATCTCAGTTTGGGTATTTGGCCTCCCACCCTTACACTACACCAGGACGCCTAATGGGCAGTCACAGCTGAGTTGGCAGGTCTGGAGAAGAGGGGGAGGAAGGGAATAAAAAAGAGCCGCACTAACAGCCGTCAGTTTCAGATTCTCCTCCCCATCCAGGCCCCCTGGCGCCTGTCATCTTTCCCCTAGGCCCCCCTTGAACCTCTCTTGATTTTTTTTTGGGGGGGGGGGGGAGTTTTACTCTCTACACTACTGCTTATAACCAAGTATTCAAAACCCACACGCATGTGCACACAGCATATATATTCCCACCGCCGGAAAACTAAAGCCTGCCCAATGTTCCCAACTTGAGGAAAGTTGTGTACAATATTTATGCCAAGAGAGAAATCAGAACAATCGAGTCCTAAGCACTCAATAGAAAGGAAAAGCCAAGTTCTGCAAAGAGAAGTTGTAAAACTCACGTTTCCTGGGTGGAAAGTTTTCAATAGAAGATTCAGAGGTCACCAGGAGGGAAGGCTTAAGACGCCCCAAAGAGGAGCGTCCACAGAACCTCTTTTCCCCAGCCCTCACAGTCCCAGCTGTGGACCATACCCCGGAAGGAAAGAAGAGTGGAACCCGCTCTCAGCTACACAGTCCCTCCTTCTCCACTGATCAGCGCCCCCACCCCCACCCCATTCCCTCACTCTCACCCTTGGCTGGGACAGCTCCGACGGGTCCTAGGTCTTACCTGCTCGACCCGCACACTGTTCCATGCTCTGCTCGCCGCTGTCCGGGCCTGGGTCTTGGCTCGCCGGCTCCTCCGCCGCCCCACAGTCGGTCTTGCCTTGGCTGCCGCAGCCGGGAGATCCGGGAGCAGCCACCCGCGACGGAGCAGCTCAGATAACCGCGGCTGCCGGCCGCCTGGGCGGGCTGTGAGCTCCGATCGCGTCCGCGCTCACACACCGGGTCGCAGAGTACAGCCACCGGCTGTGCAGCCACGGGCTCTCCGGGCCGCGCACAGGCGCGCACACGCACGGAGGCCCCCAGCCCCGCAGGCAAGCCGATATCCACACCCTCGCTGTCCAGAAGCACCCGGAGACCGAACCCTGGGTCTAGACACCCGCACACCCTCTTACCCCACCCCCTCATCTTCACGGTCACACGCCCCCCTTCAGATTACAGCCTGCAAGGCCAGGCGTCCACTATGGCCCTTGCCTTCTCCCTAACTTCGTGCGGTTCCCCTTTGCCAAGACTTCCGGTATTCGCCCTGTCAGGCTCCTTCGCCTGCCTTGAACTTTTTGGCTCCCAGTTTAGCTTCTAAAGTCTCCACAAACGCACCCTAACTTTTGCAGACCACACAATCGTTCCCAGAGGTCCCCATCCCTAATACATTCACTGTGGCTCTGCTCTCTGATTTCTTTGCAAATCTGCCCTGGATTCTTTTCTTTTCAACAAACAAAAAGCTTAGGATAAAAGGAAAATGTCCTGGTGTCCTTGAGGAGGTGTTGACCAAGAGGAGGAAGGAAGGGCCCACTCTTCCCTTCTCATTCTGCGCTCATTTGGACATGGCCCTTCTGCAGTATTCTGAGCACCCTCCACTTCCCACCCCCCACCCCCCACCCCCTGGCAAGTTTCTTGGGCCTTCAGACTCACACCCTTTGTAACCACACCTGTGCTTTCATCGGTGATCAAAGGTCCACTTTCCCTTGTCCTACATGGTACCCTCTCAATCTGCAATTTACATCTCTCCAACTTTGGCCACAAATTCTGTAAATCTCTCATAGCCCATTTTCCTTTTATGCAACTGCTGGTACTTCCTTCAGAAGCACACACGCCCCCTCAGGAGCACTGAGGTTCCCTCCCTGTGCTCCCTTTCCTCATCTGTTCCGTTTTATCTTGCTTGTCCTGGGACTCCCCCTTTTAGAGCCTTGTTCTCATAACTAACCCTGAGCAGCTGTCCAGGAAAGCACTGGATAAGCCCTGTGTGCAAGAAGAGGCTGTCACACACACACACACACACACACACACACACACACACACACACACACACACACAGAGAGAGAGAGAGAGAGAGAGAGAGAGAGAGAGAGAGAGAGAGAGAGAGCAAGCGCCTGGGAAGAAAAGATCGAGGCAAGAGTTGTGACTTCAGGTGGTGGTGCACGCCTTTAATCCCAGCACTCCAGAAGCAGAGGCAGGCAGATCTCTGAGTTCAAAGCCAGCCTGGTCTATGGAGTGAGTTCCAGGACAGCCAGGGCTACACACAGAAATCATCTCTAAAAACAAAACAAAACAAACAAGCAAAAAAAGAACAACGTGACTCAAGTCCTCCATACCCTCTTTTCTTACTTAAAGACTTGATTGAAGTTGACTCCTGAGGCCACAGCCTTCCACTGAGCTTACCCTGGAGAGATTGTCCAACCAGAAACAGGAAGCCAGAGAAGCACAAGGAGCCACAGCAAGCCTGTAGGAAGATGACTTTCTGGACAAATTATCACCTCATTGGCTTTTTCTTTCCCAACAGCACTGGGGATTGAACCCAGGAATCACTCATCCTAGGTACTCTACCACTGAGTTAGATGTGTAGGCCCCAGGCCTGGCCTACCAAAATGTCTTGTTTCAGACATTAGACTTCATCAGCTACTTCTCCTCCTCATCTTCCTTCTTCTCATTTTACAATGGTTTTCCAACCCAAATGCATAAAAACTTTAAAGTTAAAAAAAAAAAAAAAACAAAAAACAGCTCACTGGTCACAGTGGCTCACACCTTTAATCCCAATACTCAGGTAGCAGAGGAAGGCAGATTTCTGTGGATCTGAGACCAGCCTGGCTGAGAAGCAAGTTCCAGGCCAGCCAGGGATACATACTGAGACATTATCTAAAACTGTTTTTTTTTTCTTGCTGTTATATACAGAGAAATATTTCCATGGTCTAGGATAGGAGGTTGGTAGGCACAATTACACACAACTATCATACGAGTATTCTGCTTGTGCACATGAGATGACAACTTGTAATCAGCTTCTCATTATCACCTGGTCACACACCTTTTTGCACTTATGTATTTGTGTGTGTGTGTGTGTGTGTGTGTGTGTGTGTGTGTAAACATGGTGTGCACATGCACACAATCTCATGGGGAGGTCAGAGAGCAAGATATATAGGAGATGGTTCACTCTCTTCCCACCATGTCTATGGGAGTCAGACTTAGGTGATCAGCTCTGGCTAGCCTAGAACTCAGGGTGGCCTTGAACTTGACTAGGGTGGCCTTGTAGACTAGAGTGGTCTTGAGCTTGAACTCAGCGAGATCCCCCTGCCTCTGCCTCCCAAGTGCTAGAATTAAAAGTGTACACTGGCACACATGGATTTTGTCCTGTGGAATCACACCTTCCCTGCAAAGCTCTCTGTGTCCTTGTTTCCTAGCATCTGAAACGGTGATAATAATCCCTACCCTTTTCACAAGTTTCTTAAGAGTCAAAGTGTGCTTAAATGATTTAGAAAATGTGAAGTTAGACCACACCTGCATCAAATATTCTTGTTCCCACTAAAACCAGGAATTGAGACCCAATCTCCCAGATGCACAGGTCAGGAAGCACTCACTTTCGAACTGAGGTCACACACTCAGTTTTCTTGTTCCTGAGCTAACTACCTACTGATGCTTACATGCAGGATCCAGGGCTGGGGCAGTGCCAGGGTCAGACATGGGTCCTGGAGAGGCAGCTGGGCCCACTGGACTTACAGGCATCACTGAAGGAACTTGAGAGGGAAGAGGTTTCTTAGCTTCTCCCTCTGCTACCCTTCCTCCAGACACCTACGAGATGATGGCAGTCAAAGGCACCCTGGCCTTCAGCTCCTTTCAGCCTCTCCCTCAGCGTCTATCTCCTTTTGTTCCCGGGCCCTCACTCCTGTGCCACACTGTCTCTTGGGCCCTTTGCTCATCACTGGTCCCATTGATTGAAAGTTTCTTTCAGGATCTCCAAGGAGTCGCAGGAAAAATGATCCGCCAGCCTATTGATTCTTCATTAGAATTACATTTTCACGTGTGCTAAATTGGTTTTAAAAGCTTTTTTCTGTTGTTATTGTCTTGTCAGACCCTGCGGTCCAGGGCAAACCAAGTTTAAACGTTGTGGCTTCTTAGGGAGAAAAAAAATCGCCAGCTCTGGGTCTGTGATTACCTACCTTTCTGCCTTACGGTTGTCAAATCATGACAACTGTGATTGGGTTTAAGTGTCTTTAGGAAAAGGGCCTCCAAGGGGAGGTTGCCCAGGTCAGCCTGAGGCTGGCTGGTAGGGGGTCTGAAGCCCCGAAGGAAAGATACTAGAGCAAGGGTTTTTTTTTTCTTCCTGAAATTAAATTTAGTAGTATAACTTGTAATAATTACTTCTGGGACAAGAGGGAAAGTACAAATTTTAAGAAGGATTTTTCTGTTATCCTGCTTCCCTTTCAGATGGAAGAGGAGAAATGGAGAAAACACTTTTTCTTCTCCTTAAATAGGTGTGTGTGTGTGTGTGTGTGTGTGTGTGTGTGTGTGTGTGTGTGTTTCTAAGTTTTTTTGTGGGAAGACTGTCTTGCTTTGAGTCAGGGCAAAAGCCCAGTTACAAGAACTTTGGTCATCTCATACTCTGGGCTGTCCAGGGAGGAAAGAAGAGAAAGGGGAGGAGAAAGTCTGAGTCACGACTGAATAAGGAGAAGGGAGGCTAACCCCCGGGAGTGATCAGGGACAGGGAATAAACAGGGATGGACCCGCAAAGAAATGGAAAGAAAGAAGGACAGGAGGGAGGGAGGGAGAGAAGGAAAACAAGAGAAAAAAGAAGGAAATGGGGTGGAGACAGAAAAATGTAGAAAAGAAGGGAAAGAGGAGGAAAGAGAAAAAGAGAGAAAGATCAAGGCGGGCAGAGGAGTAAGCCCCAGGGACTCCCAGCCTAGGCAGCCTGCCCTGCCCCCAGCCAACCCCCCTTTTCCTGGCCTGGCAACTGGCAGCGTTGGAGTGGGCACAGGCTTCGATGGAGCTGAGGCAGGAAAGCTGAATGTCTCCGTGATGTGTTTATCCCCTAATCAGTTCATTAGTTATAAACAACATGACATTAGAAGTTAGGAGGCAGTTGATATTAATTTTTATTTAACTAGTTGATGTTTAATCCGTCACGCCAGGCTGGGTAGCAGCGAGAAAGATCTTCCTGACACAAAACCAGTTAGAACTTCATAAGGCGCAATCAGTGTCCGTGCCTTGAAACAAACAAGAGAGACAGAGACATACATACACAGAGAGGAGAGAGAGAGACAGGGAGAGACAGAAGCAAACCGCCAGAGGCTGAGAGAACCTGGCAGGCAGGGAAAGACTAACTCAAGGCTAGGGCTGGGGAAAAATAAGCTAGGAAGACCAAGAATGGGAAGAGGATTGCTGTGCACGGGGCTGGCGTGCCCAGTATCCGGGGCGAGTCAGACAAGAGCAGCCCTAGGAACAGCAGCAGGGGCCTTGGTAAGCCTGGCTGCAGCCGTCACCAACGCCTCTCAGCCCGCAATGCTCCCGTGTCTAGCAGCCTGGCGGGAGGCCAGAGGCTAACGTGCCAGTCAGACGGGGTCCCAACTCCTAGGTTTTGAGGGCGATGGCCTTCTCTTTCCCTGCTTCAGGAAAAGCAGGCCAGGCAAGAAAGCAGGAGAGGTGATGGTGGCGGGGTGAGTAAGGGGTTTAACAAAGTTTGCAGCGGTCAGAAGCCAGAGCAGGGTGTGCTTACGTGTGGACTCTGGGGTGCGGACAGTGACTGAGAGGGGGAAGTGAGTTATCGTCCCGGGGGTCTGCAGGCCTGAGAGGGCTCTCCCTGAGTTCGCCTGTGTCTTCCGAACATTCCAGCAAGCGAGGCTTGGGGCGGGGATCTGGCTATGTGGCTTCTGGGTTCCTGGTGTGATTGTACGTGCCGATGGCTGCGGTTCCGGGCTAAGTCTGAGTTAAGCTCCCCCCACCCCCACCCCCACCCCCACCCCCACCTTCGCTCCAGCACAAGCGCTGGGCTTTTTCCACCTTCTCTGCGGGCATTGGCTGGGTCACGGCCCCTGCTCAAGCAGGCGTGGGGGACCGGGGCTGTAGTTTTCCGCTGTCCGGCGGCGGGACAGTTTGGAGGGACAGAGTCATCCTCGTGGCGGGCAGACTCGAGCCGATCGCCTCCCTGCTTGCATGTTAATCTGCTTCCACGGCGAAAAGGAAATCGCTGAAATTCCGAAGAAAATTGCCTCTCGCCAACGGTTAATAGTTAACTCAGACAGGAAAGTTCCCAGGGAAGGGTGAAGCCCGGGCAAGAGGCGCAAAGGAGGCTCCTGGGAGGCGCCCAGGGAGGCCAGCAGCCCGCGCCTTGCCCCAAGCTGGCCCAGCTCCGCCCTGCGCCTCTCCCCTCCTCCGGCGGCGGCGCGTCCCGCACCCCATAATTAGCATCGTTTAGTTCACAAACCCTTCCTGGGAGAAATCTGTTCCCTCGTTCCGGGGCTCGGTTCAGCACCTGATTCCGCCGAGTGAGGCGAATAAATCACCGTGGCGGCGGGGGAGCCGGGCCCGAGCCCGCCAGACGGGGGCCCCTGGGAGAAGGAAAAAGTGAGAAAAGGGCGGAGAGGGCCAGGAGACCTTGCAACCTTCGTCCAGGGACAGCCAGGGGTCCAGGAAGGGAAGTCCAAAGAAAGAGAGGAACCCAGAAGGAGAGAAGAGACTGAAACAGAATAGGAAAATAAAGACAGGCGATAAAAGAGAGGCAGAAAGAGAGAAAGAAAAGCGAAGGGAAAAGAGAGGGAAGGGGGAGAGAGAAACGAAGTCAGAGAAGACGCGTTTAGGAGGATGGAGAGGAAGAGGGAAGAAAATAAGAGACTGAAACAGAATAGGAAAATAAAGCCAGTCATGGCAATCAGTGCGTGCCAGGTGGCGGTCAGGGTTGCAGCAGTGGCCACTGACTGAGGAGGCCACAGCGGGGAGCTCGCTGTGTGCCCTGGGGGCTCCAGGCCGGGTCCCACACGGAACTGGACTCACACAGAAGTGTGTGTGTGTGTGTGTGTGTGTGTGTGTGTGTGTGTGTGTGTAAAATGACATTCTGAGTCCATGGTAAGTGAGGGAGACCTATGTAGATAACAACACAGGGTTCTTTTTAGGAGTTGAATTGGGTGCCCGGGACTTTTGGCCCAGCCTGCGTGGGGCAGGGACCGCGTGGGAGCAGAGGACCTTTAGCTCAGACCGGCTGCACCTCCGCAGCTCGTACCCTTAGCTCTTCAGCAGGCCCTGGGAGAATTTCCCTGTCATGGATCTGGAGCTCCTAGGAAAGAGAGACGGGCCACAGCTGTGAGGAAAAGAAGAAAAAAAAAAAAGCTGAGCGGAGAACCGCGACCCAGCGCCAGCGGAGGGCGCATTTCCTAAACCTGGGATTTCTAGAAGGCACCGCGCAGACACTCCTCGCTTTGGGGTGCCTAGGCCAGCACTGGCTGCCTAGACCACAGGGTAGGGGGAATGAAGAAGCTTGAAAGAAGGAAGTAGTGGGAAAGAGAAGGGAGAAGAAGGAAAAGTGGGGAAAAGGGAGAGAGGGAAAGGAAGGTCCAAGGATGTTAGGAATTGTCCTACGAGGTCTCTGTGGATAGACGTGGGAGCGCCCTCCCCGTTTCTGGCCTCGCCATTGCAAGCCCGAGCTTTGGTGCTCCCAGGACGCCTGAATGAAGACAAGGTTGCTAAGGACCTCTGTGTCGGTGTGACCCAAAGTAAGGAGAGGAAGTCAAATAGTCCGGCCTGGCAGCCTCTGGATGACGAATGCTCGGGAAAATTTCCAGCCTTAGAGCCTCTGGGTCGGTGGGGTCCAGCCCACTCCACAGATCTGTTTCTGACCTTCCCTCTGAGCTGCTGTAGCAGGATGAGAAAAACAGTCCTCCAGGAAGCCGGTGGGCCACTTAGTCACTTCCTACACGTGCAGGGACTCGGGGTGTGTAACTAATGCTGAAACCTGAGGGCTGAAAGTTGAGGACAGAAGGGAGGCATCACTGAGCTGGGACAATGCCGAGAGGCGGGCTATCTCTTAGGAGGCCTGGGTCTGCTCAGTGCTGCACGCTGGCACAGATGTTACCCCCCCAACCCCTGCACTTGTCCATCCATTTTAAGGATGACATTACCTGTTGGCAAATAAAAACTCTGAACATGTCAAGGTGTGGGCTCTCAGCTGGACTTGTTGGTGCACACAGGAAGCTAAGGCAGGCTGATCTCTGAGTTAGTTCACTAAGGTCAATCTGGTCTAAATATGGAGTTTTAGAGGAGCCAGGGTTACATAGTGAGAAGCTGTCTGTCTGGGGTCGATGGTGGGTGTGGGTTGTCAAGGTGATTGGAATACAGGGAAACACAATTCAGTGCCAGGGAACACTTGGTAAAGGGTGTAGGGCCTCACAAGATGACTTGAGCCTCTTGCTGCAGGCCTGTGATCCCGCTACTCTTTAATTGTGTGTGTGTGTGTGTGTGTGTGTGTGTGTGTGTGTGTGTGTACTACATACATGGGAGAGACCAAGAGGTCAGAGAGTAGTCAGAGCTGTAGGAACTGTAGTTACAGGCAGTTGTGAGTGATCATGTGGAAACTGAGCCTGGGTCCCCTACAAGAGCAGTAAGTGTTTTTAACTACTGAGTCATCACTGCAGGCTCAGCCCGGCCTACTCTTGAGGTTGAAGCAGGAAGATGGAAAGGTTAAGGCCTCTCTGGATTACAGAGCAAGTTCAAGGCCACCCTTGGCAACTTAGTGAGACCCCGTCTCAAGAATTTAAAAACAAGGGGCCAGGAACTCTGGGGATATAACTCAGTGAGACGTTGTTTGCCCAGGGTCTGTGAGATTCATTTTCCAATGGGAGGGGTAACTAAATGTACCCTAAATAGAGGGGTGGGGTGCTTATTTCCTGGGCCTAGAGTGTATAAAGAGAAAAGGCATGGGGAGGGTCAACAACCTACCTAGTTGGGGAATTGTTAACAAACAAACAAACCTAGGAAGCCATGTAAGGGGAAGGGCAAAGGCCAGGGCAAGAAGACAGGCCAGTAACAGCATTTTCCCTAAGCTTTGATTTTTCCCTTGCAGGCCCGTTGGGGGGGGCAGTGGGAGGGTTTAAACAAGGGAGTAACAGGTCTGATTTTGGGAAGAAGGTCATTTTTGGAGGTGTGAGTAATGGGCTGGGAGGTGAGAGAGAGCAGCAGAAACCAGGTCGGCAATCTTTCCCAGAAAAGACAAACTCTCAAGGCCAACCAGTCTGAGGGAGAGACAGATGTTAGGTGGAGAGGTAGAGGCAAGAGACTCATCTGTTCTCTGTGTGTGTGTGTGTGGGGGGGGGGGTGAGATGCTTAGTAAATGCTAAGTAAAGGTCCTGAGGAAATTTAAAATATTTTATTAAGTTTCATTTCGTGTGTGCATGTGAGGAGCTCGCACATGCCACGGAGTGCATGTGGAAATCACAGGGCAGCTTGTGGGAGTCTGTTCTCCCCTTCCACTCTGGGGCCTCAGGGATTGACCTTGGGTCATCAGGCTTGGCAGCAGGCACCTTGACTTGATGGGCCATCTCATCAGCCATTGGATACTTTAATCTCAACTCTGAGTCCTTCCCAACATCTTCCATCATTCTCACTTGCACACCCTCCTTTAGAAGGCACCCCTCATGGGACAGTGCATGTTACTGAAGGGTGTGGCTTGTCACTAGTCCTGAAACATCAGAGAGACCAGCATCCAGAGCGGAGGCAGCAGTCCTGAGGTGAACTCTTCCTCAGATAAGAATCACACCCACTACATGGTCAAATCCCTTGAACAAGGGGCCTAAATGTCCACGTTTGTAATCCAGAGCACAGAAGTTAAATATCCGTGTATCCTTGGTATGGACCTCATTTCTTTTCCAACTCACTCCAGACTCAGACTCCCCCCCCCCCTTCTTTCTTTCTTTTTAGATAGGGTCTCACTGCATTGCTCAGTCTGGTGTCAATCTGGAGACCCTCCTGTCTCAGCATCCAAGTAGTAGCTGGATTATAGGTATATGCCACCATACCAGGCCTCTGACTTCTTTATGCTGAGCACAGGACAGGGTGTCAGAAACACAAAGAATGGTTAATACAGGACTTCTGGGGAACAGTTCAGAGGGCAGGCCTGGAGGCCAAGTGAGTGATAATAAGCAACAAAGACAGCTAACATGCCTGAGGGCTCACTGCATGCCACACTGTCTGAGTACTTTATATGTGGTGATCCCTTTCATTTTCACCTATTATTATTATCTATCTCTGTGTGTATTTCATATATATATGTATATGTATATGTATATATATATGTATATGTATATATATATATATATATATATATGCTTTCATGTGTGGGCACATGTGTGTGTGGGTGGATGGGTGGATGTGCATACATGTGTGTATGTACATGTAGAGACCAGACGTTAACACAGAATGTCTTCCTCATTTACTCTCTGCTTTACTGAGGCAGGGTCCCTCAGCGAACCTGGAGCTAGCCAGTTTAAGCTAGCCTAGCTAGCCAGTTTGCCTCAGGTCTCTACCTCCTGAGTGCTGGGATTACAGGTGCTGTCCACGCCAGCTGGCTTTCATGTGGGTTTGGGGGATGCAAACTCTAGCCTTTATGCTTTAGTGGCAAGGGTATTTTCCACGGAACCATCTCCCCAACCCAACACCTACTATTATTTTCACTTTACAGATGAAGAAAGGGAGGCACAAAGAATCTTAGTAACTTTTCCTCTATCACACTGGGCAGGTGGCGTAGACAGGTTCCACAGCCAGAGGTTGCTTCTGTAACCTACAGTTCTGTGCTTATGTTGTGCTAGACATCTCTGGTCCCCAAAGGACAGTCAGAGGGAAGAGAGATTCTGTCCCATCTAAGAGGACTGCCTTGGAAGTCTTCCTTCTGGTGCATTGCAGGAGCTTTCTTCCTCTCCTGTTCCACATCTTCATACCACTCCCCACTCTCCTTCTCCACTCAGGGCCTACCTGCATCTGGAAACTCAAAGCTGGCATCTATGATGAGGCTGTGATACTCCTGAGGCTGCAGGGCCAGGCAGCCGTCACTGGGACGCACACTCCAAGGGGTATATTCTCTGGGTTGGGAGGCTTCGTTCCCCAGCCAGGCCCTGTTTCTGCCTAAGATGCCCTCTGACTCAGTTTTAAGTTTCAGTATGGGGAGGTGAGGTACCCTTTGTACCTCATGGCAGCTGGGCTTAGCCTCTGATTAGGCCTGGTCCTCAATACCAGCTACAGACAAGACTCCTGAGAGTCTAGTGGTTCTCAACCTTCCTAATGCTGCAACCCTTTAATACAGTTCCTCATGTTGTGGTGACCACCAACCATAAAATTGTTGGTGTTGCTATTTCATAACTGTAATTTTACTACTATTATGAATTGTAATGTAAGTATCTGTGTTTTCAGATGGTCTTAGGTGACCTTTGAGAAAGGGTCATTTGACCCCAAGAGTGTTGACACCCACAGGTTGAGAACTGCTGCCTTAGGCTGATCTTGGTCCCCAACCCCAAGGCATGACCTGGGTTGCCCCATGTAGAGCCTCATGAAGCTGGCCAAAGCACTCCACCACCACTGGAGGCCGGGGGGCTGCTGAGAACCCCACTCCTCTCTACAGGGTCCTTTGCGTCCACATCACACAATGGGTTGTGTGACTGTCTACAGAACTGACCTTATGGAAGCCAGAGGACACCACCTACATCCATGTCCATAGCATTTTATCACAGCTCACTTTTAAGTCAGAAGTCCCCACCTCCTGGCAAAAGACAGGAGTTGAGGAAGCTCTGAAGCCCTCCAGGTCTGTGGGGGACACTCCTGGCTCCCTCAACCAGGTGGAAAGAAAGGAGTAAATATGTTGTCGGGGGAGGATCCTGGGCCCATGTTTCTGGAGAAGGCTCTTTTTTTATATATGCATATAATTTGAAACTTAACCGTTTCCTGGCAAACAAACACTTAATACCTTCTTCCAAATGACCTTGGAGTTCTGTAAAACAGTCGCTGTAGTTGAACAGATAGATGTTCCCACAGAGCAAGCACCATGGAGCAGAAACCATTTATGTACTCCTCTCAGGGGTCTGCCTTTACAGCTCCAAGTCTAGTCTTGAAAATCTTCCCGCAAGATGGACAGGGTGTTGGGCAACATGCCAAATCGTTCAGAGCCGACACTGGGGATGAAGGTGACTGACTGGATGGATGTAAATTAGAGATAGGAAATGTCTCTCTTGCATCTCCCTCCCACCTCCTCACCTTTCTCGGCCAAGGAAAAGTGTTGCAGGAGAGGAGAGCAGACCTAAAGATCCCTGAAGTAGACAGCTTCCCTCCTAAGACCAAGTTATTCTTGAGTCTTAGTTTCTTCGTCTGGGAAGTGGGAAGCCTCCAATTAGGGAAACTGAAATCTTAAAGCACCCTGCACAGTACCTAGCATTCAATAAGGAACCACGTCAATGCCATTGTCTTGATCATTTGCCTTTCAAGGATGCATCCTGCTCTGGGTCACAAGCCCTCCTCCACCTCTGGGAGCTGGGAGCTGGGGATAGAAATGGAGGGGGTCCTCTAGCAGAGCCTTCTGTTGCAGACTTGCTGACTCCCCAGGCGTGGACCCCGGGGTTCAGCTACTCAGGTGCGCAGGTCAGGCCTGCAACCTACTGCTCGGGAGTTGTCTACGGAGACACGGGTGACAGGTGCATGAGATCACTGGGGGACTCTGCAGGCTTCAGTCCGCATCAGAAGGGGGCCTGACAGCCGCCGTCGCAGAGCCAGCCGGGCTGGCGGCTGCCCCGGGCCTCGAGCGGACTGCACACTCAGAGCCTCGCTCACCCGCGGTCCGCCCCTCCCGCCGAGCGCCGGTGCTCGATTAATAATCATAAACCCCCCGCTCACCCTCCTCTTAAAATTAATAACTCTGTAATTAGAGTCATTTCAGGAGCCTCTGGAGCCGCCGAGGCCAGCAGGGCCGCCGGCCGCCCCGCACCGTGGGCAGGAGTGAGGAGAGGCAGGGCGCGGGCGCGGCATCTGCAGGTACCGAATGAGAATTAAAATCGCTCTCGCCAATCCAATACACTTTTTATCAGCCATCTATCTGGGAGCCGGGCCCATTCATCATCCGAGGCATTCTCCCTGAAAACAAGACCCATTCAGATTTTATACAAATTATCATATTTATCATCGTCTCCAACTCCGGAGTAACATCTCCGCAAAGTGTCTGCGGTCTCCCCAGGGAGCCGCGCGCCTCGGAGCGCCCGAGCGCCCGCCGGTCCCCCACCCCCCCCCCCCGCCGAGTCCCTCCCGGGTCCCTCCGGAGTCCCTCCCACCTACCTCCTCCCGCCCCCGCGCTGGCCTTTGATCCGCTGTGCTTCCCCGGCTCGGGGGTCCACATTTCCCCCAATCTCTCCCAGCTCTTCTCTCCTTATCTCTCAGTTTGGCCTTTGATCTCTCAGTCCCCATACTCACTCCCCCTCCACTTGCTGACCAGGGCCCAGTGGCCTACTGGTCTGCCCGGCCAGCCTGCCCTCTCTCTCCCCTCCCCCCTTTCTTTTTTCCTCTCATTCTGTGTCTACATCTTTACTTCTCTCTCTGGTCTTCCTCCGTCAGAGTCCAGCTCATCTCCCTAGGAAAAATAGGAAACAAGAAGGGCCCTCTAGAATTGCTTGCTTAGACTTCTCTCAGGGGCTGCGGAAATCTTCCAAAGTGGGGCTCACACTAGCTGGCTGTGGCAGGACCACTTGGGGCCCACATCCAGGAATGAAAAGAAATGGAGCAGGGCTGCATACATGCCAGACGTGGTCTCGAGCTTGTAGAAAGCCGACATGGCTGCTGCGCAGTTCACTGTCCGCAGCAAACACAACACCACAGACCCCACTGCACAGACTACTGCAGTTCTCTCACTGCACGTTCCCAGCTCCAAGTTCTCACACAGCCTCCCACTGCATCATGTCACATACACAAACACAATGCTTAAATAGAACTCGGGGCACACACATATCCCAGTCTCCATATGTAGATGCAGCTCTCCACATATTGCCTGGTGCATGCCCAACTTTCTGCTGCATACACGGTCCCCCAAATACGCACAGGTACACAAACACACAAATGTGGAGATCTACAATGCTTTTTTCTCCGGCTCTCACCCCTCTCTCTCCCTCTTGTCATCCTTCCTCCCCTTCCCCCTTTCTTCCTCCCATCTTCCACCTTCTCCACACTGATCCCCCTCAGGTGGGCACAGGTCAGATATTTCCTTCCTCCTTCTCCACACTGACACCCCTCAGGTGGGCACAGGTCAGATATGGCAGTATCAGAAACATGTCTCCTTTGGGTGAGTGGGGGAGTAGTTTCCCTATAGCTAGTTGCCCATTCGGCCCTTGGATCCCACTTGCTCTGCTCTGATCCATAGGGTTAATGAGGCTTCTCCAGGTAGGAGGGCTTATCCAGACTCCAAGGGGAAGAGGTCACACACACACAAAAGAGAGCAACAATATTCAAAACACAGGCTTCTGACTCACCCATCAGGAAGGGCTACTTCCTTTGTAGGCCTGAGTCCTGGGAGTGACCCTTTGGCTCCTCTGGGAACAGCTGGTCTCCAGCCTTGTATTGCTGTCCACTTGACCTAGTGTGTTCTCGGTTTCCTAAGGGTTGCCTCAGTATGCTGCTGTGGAAGAGTCTGTAGTTGTGTGTCCTGTGGGTCGTCGGTTGGCTTGTTCATTCATTAATTTGTTTGTTTATTCCTTAGTTGTTCATTCCAATAGCATCATTGAGTGCCTTCTCTGTGCCAGCTCAGGGAAGGGCATGAGAAACAACTCCTGTCCATAGTGGACAGGAGTTAGGGAGTTCCTGTCTTTGTGGTGAATCTAGTCTAGAGCAGTGTATCCGGAGAACTCCTGAGACACACTCAGGTGGGTGTTCTGTACTGCGCTGTTCAACACGGTGCCCACTGTGTGTGGCTATAGAACATTTGAAATGCAGCAAGTGTGATTGGGGAACTGAGAGTGTGTATGTCCTCACGAGGGTGCATTGGGTGCACTTGTGTTTTGGGAGGGTGGGGTGCACTTGTGTGTGCCTGTGGAGGCCAGAGATGGAGCTCAGGTGTTGTTTCCAGGTGCTTGGTTTTTTAGGCAGGTTCTCTTACTGGACCGGAGTTACCAAGTAGGTTAGGCTGGCTGCCCAGTGAGCCATGGGGATCTGCCTGTTGCCACCTCCCATCACTGGCATTGTAAGAACATGCTACCATGTCAAGCTTTAAAAGAAAAACAAACAAACAAACAAAAAAACCCCTGGGTTTTGAACTGAATTCAGGTCCCCATGCTTGGATGGTGAACACTTTACTAATGGAGCTATCCTCCCAGTTCCAAGGGTGCTGATTTTTAAATTTTAAATTTTAAAATTAATTCAATTGGCATATTTGATAGAAATGTGGCAAATGGCTACCATATTGCTTGGTAAAAGGCTAACAGGCAGGTTAATCTTCATTTTGTTAAATCTGACATGATATAGGTGAAGGAATTCCTCCCTCTTCCTTCCTGAGCTTTGGGAGATCTGTGGGCCTATCTGAAAAGTTCCTCTTCCTATTTGGACCTCCAGTTTCCTAAATACTCTAAGAACCCAAGGGCAAAGATGGCTCAGCAATGAAAAGCTCTTGCTGCTCTTGCAGAGGACTCAGGTTTTGTTCCCAGCACATACATAGCAGCTCACAACTGTCTATGAATCCAGTTCTAGGGCATCAGACACCCTCTTCTGGCTTCCAAGACACCAGGCACTTATATGGTACATCTGCATATATGCAGGCAAAACATTCATACACATAAAGTTAAAAATATACAGACTTAATGAAAGAGTACAACCTACTCACACATGCATGAAAATAATTCAGTCAAAATCTGAATCCCTAAAACAGACACATTCTAGAATTGTAGATAGAAGAGTAACTCCTTGCAAAAGAGAAATAATCTATATTGCATACTTTTTTGGTACCAAACACTATTTTTATACAATGTGTTGTATAAATCTTACCAGGGCTCAAATGTGCAGGAAGAGTTAGTTGAGAAGACAACAGAAATGGGCCTATGGGAGAGCCAGAGAGGGGAGACCTCTTCTTTTAATATTCTGTGATGCTGGGTGTGGAACCCAGCTTAGGGCATGCTACACACATGCATTACCACTGGAGCTCCACCAGCAGCCTAGGGAGACCTCTGAAAAGCACAGGGTTCCTCTGTCCAGGACACACTGGGCTGAGATGTAGCTCAGAGGCAGAACTGTTGTCTACAACGCATGAGGTCTTGGTTCAATTTCTAACACTGGGGGGAAAAGGAGACTATTGCCATGTAGAAAATGGAGCTGATGGTGACAAGTTGTCTGGTTAAAAAATATGGTTTGAGGGTCTATCTATCTATCTATCTATCTATCTATCTATCTATCTATCTATCTATCTATCTATCTATCTGACAGTTTGGCGCAGAGGCTCAGAGTCTGGGTTTCATGCAAATTAGGCATGTGCTCTCCCATTGAGCTACATCACCAGCCCAAGTTGCTTAATTTTTAAACAGCAACCAGATTGATTTTTACATGAAAAGCACTGAATGCTATTTAAAATATAAAAGACAAGCAACCTAAAAGACCAATGATCAAAGGACAGATAAGCAAGGATAGCTATGGCCATTTTGTTTGTACATCATTGGAAGTCAACAGAAGCTGGGCTGGAGAGATGGCTCAGAGGTTAAGAGCACTGCCTGCTCTTCCAGAGGTTCTGAGTTCAATTCCTAGCAACCACATGGTGGCTCACAACCATCTATAATGAGATCTGGTGCCCTCTTCTGACATGTCATCAAGACACTGTATATATAATAAATAAATAATAAAAAAAGTCATAGAAGTTATTGAAATCCCAATAATGTGGTTCATGCCAGGAATCCTAGCACTTGGGAGGTAGAATTGGAGAACCAGGAGTTCAAGGTCATCCTAAGCCATATATTGAAGCTGAGGCAAGCTTAGGCTATATAAGACCCTGTCTCAATTTTTATTTTTTTATTTTTTTTATTTATTTATTTATTTTTTGGTTTTTTCGAGACAGGGTTTCTCTGTGTAGCTTTGCGCCTTTCCTGGAACTCACTTGGTAGCCCAGGCTGGCCTCGAACTCACAGAGATCCGCCTGGCTCTGCCTCCCGAGTGCTGGGATTAAAGGCGTGCGCCACCACCGCCCGGCTCCTGTCTCAATTTTTAAAAAAGCAATCCTAATGTCTGTTGTTAGGGCTGAGTTAACAGACTTAACACTTTTCAACAGAATACTATGCAGCCTTAACCTAGAGAAAAGCATCTCTTCACGTCGAGACATGGAAAGATCGCCAAGATAAACAAGGAAAGAAAGCATGGAACAGGTGTGCAGTATCACGGACGTGTGAGAAAGAGCATGCATCCATGCACATCCCCATGGGACCTGCATAGATCAGTCCTGGATTGAGGCAGAAGAAACTGATTGCCTCCATGAGGGTAGCGTGGATGGAAGGATCACTTGTTTTCCCTGTGTGCCCTTTGGCATATTGTAAGATTTGCTTCTGTCTGTTGAGACAGCATCTCATTATGTAACCCAGCCTGGTCAATGTACAATCCTCCTGCCTCAGCCTCCTGTTAAGATTCCAGGTGTGTGCCTCCAAATCCGAAGTCTGCTTTAACTTCCGCACTAACTCCATGATTCCTTACAGTGTAGGCTGAGCAAACCCTGCTGAAGACCAGCCATGGCTTTGGGCCACATGTTTCTAGGCTCTGGTCCTCACGGGGACATTTTTCCGAAGCAGATGTTGTGAGTTTATCATACTGATGAAGAAGCTGAGGCTCATGGGGGTTGAAGTTGTACCAATGCTCAGAAACTATTTCGTGGTTGGGCTTTGATTTTACCCCTGCCTACCAGCCAGAGCAGCACACAGCCTCTTCTCAGAAGATGGGGCAGTGTGTGTGTGTGTGTGTGTGTGTGTGTGTGTGTGTGTGTGTGTGATGGTGATGCCAAATGTCAACATCAGCTGAGCCCATGTTCTGCACCAGGCATTTCCATAAGTCTTTCAGGCAACAGTTAGTCCTCAAAACAACTTTATGAATTAGATGCCATTATTACCCCATTTTACAGCTAGGGAAGTTGAGGCAAAGAGGTTAGTTAAGCTATCCAGTTACACTGGCTAGAAAATGGCTGAATTCAGAGCCTTCTCAATTTCATTTTCTAACTCCTGAACTGTTTCAATGCACAGAGAGAACACTGAGCATTTTAAATTTTTTATTGTGAGTGTGTGTGTGTGTGTGTGTGTGTGTGTGTGTGTGTGTGTGTTCATGTGTCATTGTGGTGCTGGAAACTAAACCTACAACTTCTTCCATGTTAGACACGTCTTTTGCCAGTGTCCATCCTTCCTTCCTCCTTCCTTCCTTCCTTTCTTTCCTTTTTAATAATTTATTTAACGTTATTTTATGTGCATAGGTGTGGAGGTGTCAGATCCCCTGGAACTGGAGTTACAGACAATTGTGAGCTGCCATGTGGGTGCTGGGAATTGAACCCAGGTCCTCCGGAAGATATTTTATTCTATATGCATTGGTGTTTTGCCTGCATGTCTGTCTGTGTGAGGGTGTCAGATGCCTTGGAACTGGAGTTACATGTGAACTTGTGAACTGCCATGTGGGTGCTGGGAATTGAACCCGGGTCCTCTGGAAGAGCAGTCAGTTCTCTTAACCATTGAGCCATCTCTCCAGCTCTACTTCTTTCTTATATGCCTGTACTGCCCCAAAACTGAGAGCAATGAGAGGCGTCTCTATCGTCTAAGTAAATGTGAGTGTTGGACTTTAGGACCTTGGCTATTAATGACGAGAAGAGAATGTGGAGCAAATTCTCTTTCATTCTGTAAAAACAAAAAACAAACAAACAAACACCCAGGGAGAATTAGTGCTCCTCTTCTGTGGATGACATCCCAGGGACTCATATATCACATCACACACGTACAGCCTGACCTATATGAGACCTTATCTCAAGGAATAAAACAAAAAGAACTAACCCAGAAGTCCACTGTTAGAGCCTGGTTAAATGACTTATACCATCTCATCAACCTTCTATGCAACCTTAACATGGAAGGAAGTGGAAACGACTGGGTTTAAATCAAACCAGCTACTCCATCATCTCTAGCAATGCCTCCAAGTCCTTGTGGCCACCGAGGACCTACAGGAGAAACCTTAAATAAGGACCAAACTGGAGGAGGAAGATATCCATTATAGTAGCAGAGATGTGACAGGAGAACCGTGGCTTATAAGCAAGAGCTCATCCCATTGGCAGCTGGAGTATGACTTGAGGTCTGATGTCACTTTCTGTGTCCAAAGACTTGTCTCTATTCCAGTGGCTCCAAAGGCTCCCAGTCCCCTGTATTTTCACCCACAATACCTTCGTCCTTCTGCCAAGCCTGCTCAAAGACCAGATGAAGAAGAATGCCCCCAAATTCTCCACCCTCCCCTGCTCTAGGTACCTAGCATTAATCCCAACACTTCACACATGACTAAGGAAGAACACGCAGGCAGGCCTTGAAGGAACTTTCCATACCCCTTCTCCCACATCCATGCTTCTGTTGGCCAAACAAAAGCTCTGGCAGGATCCAGATCAGTGGGCCTAGGGCAGCCAGAGACAGCCTTAGACAAAAAGGCAAGTTTGGCAACTGGGTACATCTAGGGCCTCAAGCATTTCCTCCAAAGAACTGATTTTACAGACATTTATAAGGCACTTACAACACACATGACACTGTTCTAAGCACATTGTTAACATGTTAATTTTTCCTCTTGCTGCTATCCTTTAAAACTCATTTTATTTTATATGTGTATGGGTGTCTTGTCTGCATGTAAATCTGTGCACCATGAGTGGGCCTCCTGCTCGAAGAAACCAGAACATGGCACTGGATCCAAGTGCATTTGACTGTTAAGCTGTCTCTCTAGCCCAAACTGTGAGCATCTTAAAGATTACATTATCTTATGTTTGGGGGTTCAGAATTTTAAACTGTGATAGTGGGGCTTAACTTCTTCTCAAGACTCTGAGAGAGAATTCGTTTGCTTGTTTGAATCTTCTGGAAGCCACCTACATCCCATAAGTCATGGCTGTATCATTTCTTCCTATGCTTTTGTTCATATTTCTCCTTTGACACGTGTGTGTTTTCCTTTCAAGGATCTTTCTTACGGCATGAGACCCATCTATATAATCTATGATAATTCTTAATTTATTATTATTATTATTATTATTATTATTATTATTATTATTATTGACAGGGTCTCACTATATATCCCTGGATGGCCTGGAACTGTATATGTAGATCAGACTGGCCTCAAACTCACAGAGATCCACCTGCCTCTGCCCCCCAAGTGCTGGGATTAAAGGCGTGCTCCACCATGCCTGGTATACCATCCAGGATATTTGATTCATCTCGAGATACTTAAGTTTTGTTTAAATTTTATGTGTATGAGCGTTCTGCTTGTTTGTTTGTCTGCGCACCACATCTGTGCCTAGTGCTCAAAGAGGCCAAAAGAGGCATTGGGCCCTCTGGAGTTGGAGTTATAGGCAGCTGCAAGCCATCATGTGGGTTCCGGGAACCAAATCTAGGTCCTCTGTAAGAGAAGCTAATGCTGAGCCACCTCTCCAGCTCCAAGCTCTAGTTGCTGCTTCTTCTTCTCCTTCTCCTCCTTCTCTTCCTCCTCCTCCTTCTTCTTTTTCTTCTCTGCCTCCTCTTCCTTTTGTTTTTGTTTTTCAAGAAAGGGTTTCTCTGTGTAACAGTCCTGGCTGCCCTGGAACTCAGTTTGTAGACCAGGCTAATCTCTAGATTCTTAATCACATCTTGAAAATTCCTTTTGCCATGAAGGCAACCTATTTACATGTTTTGGACATTTTTAGGGCACCAGCCATTCTTGTTTCCACCATACCAAGTGTTAACTTGTCTAAGCCTAATGACAACCCCATGAAACAGACACTGTCCCCATTCTGCAAAGAGTGATCCCAAGATACCTAGAGGCTGTTTGCCCAAGGTCATACATACACTCAGGACACAGAAAAGCACATACAGTTCAAAATATGTCCCCTGAGTGTGTGCTCTTAATCGCCACATGTTTGGAGGCCTGATCCACACAGATGCTCTGTGCCTGTCAGTGCACACTCTGTCAGCCCACATGTCTATGTACTTTTCATACATGCACATATACTTCTCATGAATATGTAATCTGCTCATATATTTATGCACTGTAGATATAGGCATATATACCAAAGATCCGGGCACTTACATCTATAGTCATCCCCTTTGCTCATTTACACTCACATCACACTCAGGTGCACATGCCCTAAACACATGCCCTGCACGCTCACACTCATGTATCATATCTCAAGTACTGTCTATGCATGCTTATCATGCATACACGGCAGATATACTTTTGATAGTATTTGGACTTATCCTATTAAGATAGTATTAAAAACCACATAATGCCCTTTGATGTATGCACCCTACATAATCTATACATGGAATCATGCAACATATAGCCTCTAGGAAAAATATATCATTCCTGCACTAAATACATGTACTTACTGTATGTGCACACACCATACAGCAGGTACTCAGTAAATATCTATGCTCCTATACTATCTAGACTTACATCTCACCCACACGTACTGCACATATACCCATATATTACACACAGAGGCTCATTTATCTCACATACATGCTATAAACACTCAATGTACAACTCAAAACATCTTGCCCTGAATTCCCTATTTATGTGCATATACCATGCATTTGTACTCCATATGCATCATGTATGGAGACCCTGAGCACACAGTACTGCACACGCACACACACACACACACACACACACACACACACACACACACACACACTGAAGTGCACACCAAATCCTTTCTTAATACATTTTATGCACACTTCCTGAAGTTGTAGAGAGGTGTACATCCTATGTAGAAATTCTAAATCCATACTGAATTCTCTGCTTCACTCAATATATCGCATAAGAAATAACCTCACAAATGTGCAAACTCGTTTGAGGTTTGGAGGCTCTTCCCTCAGACGTTCCCCACCTAGAAGTTCTGTTTATGCCCATTTTCCTGGGGAGGAGGCTGAGGCAGGAGAGAGGCGGGGCTAGCCCAGGGCCGCCCCGCCCCCACCCCGCCCTCAGCCGAGGTGTGATCAGCCCCCGGCACCGTATCCCTCATCCCCCATAGAAAAGTAGTTCCAATACCATGTTTGTTAACTAGGTTATCTAGGCTGTGGAAGATTTTAATGTTGAATTTTATAGCTTTACCACGCTCTGCCGTCCTTGTGAATATTGTAATATTGCATTTTTTACAAGTTACTCTTCTGTTAATGTTCCAGCTAGTAACTTTTATAATCCTCCTCAATGAAATTTTTTTGTATTCTTCCGCACCGTTAACCCCAATGGCGGCGCCTCGGCCCCTGGCAGGAGGCAGATACGAGATGAATTCCTCTTTAATCAGAAATAATAATAATAAAAACACACACGCGGCTACGCTGCCTCTCGCCCCGGCTTCCCTCGCACCGCCGCCGCCTCTCGGGGCCGCCTGTGGGCCCCGCGGCCTAGGCCCGGGGAGGCCTGCGACAGACGGCGGCGGCGGCTGGGGCAGCCCGGGCTCGCAGCCACCTTGGCCGGCCGGCCAGGGCGCCTCCGGGTCCCCGGCTCCAGTGCCCGACCCCAGCCTCCGGCACCCCGCTCTCCCTGCATCCTCTAACTGTGGGTGTCCATCTGTGTGGGCCTCTCCGCCTGGGCCAACCGCTGTTTCCCCTCCTCTGTAGATCGGCCTCTTGTCTCACCCTCCTTTATTAGCTGCCCGCCCCTCCCACTCTCTATTTATTTATTTTTAGTCCTAGATCTCATCCCCCGCCCCCTTTTCTGGCTAGTTTTCAGGTTTTCCTCATCCCTGCACTCTGCACATGCCTCCTCAGAAGACCCAAATTTGGGGTGGAGAGTAGGAAGTTCTAGGGAAAAGATGGGACCTTGGCCTGTGAAGTGAAACTCTGGGCCGGTCTGGGGACTGGGCCAGCAGCGGTGTACAACTGACCCCCCCCCCCCCCCCGTGGGAACCATAGGCGAAAATTCTGGTGTCTGTGGGCATACCAACGGGAAGAAGACCTCTGGGGTGGGGTTGGGAGGGTGTCCAAGAGCTGAGGGTGAAAGGTCAGAGAGGCCTAGGGAAAGAAATTGGCCAGTGGAACTCCGGTGTAGTATCAGAGACTTCCTCTTCTTCTTCTTCCTCTTCCTCTTCCTCTTCCTCTTCCTCTTCCTCTTCCTCTTCTTCTTCTTCTTCTTCTTCTTCTTTTTAAAATTGTGTTTATTAATTTTATTTTTTATATGTATGTGTACTACATGAGTGCCTGGTACCCGAGGAGGTCAGAAGAGGGCATTAGATTCCTTGAAACTGGAGTTATATGTGGTTGTGAATCACCGTGTAGGTGCTGAGAATTGAACCCAGGTCCTCTGCAAAAGCAGCAACTGTTAACAGCTGAGCCATCCTTGTCCTCGGTTCCTGTCTAAAGGGAAGGATCCATCAGAGATGTAGGGAAACAAGCTGGTGCCCGAGGTAGAAAGGATGCCATTCACTGTAGTCTTGGTGGAGGGAGATTGAATGTGGATGCTTTTGTTCTGAGGTACATGAGCTGACTTCATCGGTAATGCCCAAGAAAACATGACCCAGGCCCTACAGGAGTCCACTTTTTCAAAGCATTTGCTGAGTATCTACTAGGCGCTAGACCCTATACTAGACTCTGGGAAGATGATAGATGGAAATAGTTCTTGACCTCGTGGGGCCTGCAGACTAGAAAATGAGACAAATACTTAAAAATCATACAAGTATGTCTCTATAAACTAGAATCACTGCCAGGGATTTCTGGGGTACATCATCTATCCTTTGGCCTTGATAGCAGCTCCATAGTCACATTCCTGGGGTTCCTATCTTCCTATCTATGCTTGACAGGACAGACAGACAGACAGGCAGACAGACAGACAGACAGACACACACACACACACACACACACACACACACACACACACACACCTCCATTGTAGAGAGTGGACCCCCCTCCCAAGCGAGATTTTAACCAGCAGCTCTTCAAAGACTCCTCTTTGTCAGAATTACCTAGCGACTCCCAAATCTGACCGTTACAGCATTCTCCTTCATCATGCAGAAGGGATGGTGGTCCCACACGTGAGAACAGAGGTGCCCAACATCTGGAAAGCAGAGCCTCAGCTCAGCGGAACATCTGGAGCGCTAATAGCAGGAGCCGCCAGCGGGCCTGGGATGCTAGTTTCTGGAAGGGTGTGGGAAATGGAAAGATTTTGCTATCAATGTCCTTGGCTTCATGCCCCTCAACCTAGAAAATCCACATTGGCTAGGTATAAATGGTACCCGGTCCTTTCTGCGGCCCGCGCCTGTGCCACCAGCGAAGCCCCACAGACAGAGTCCCAGTTCTTGTCGGAAAGGGTTAAAAGGCCCTGCTTCCCTGCTCTACCTTTATTAACCAGCCTGAAGAGTGCAGGTGAGTGGGGATATTGTTACGTGGGATCTGGGGAGGGAGGAAGGGGGAGGGGGAGGGGCAGGGGCGCCCGCGCGTCGCGCCTGTGCGGAGCACGGAGGCTGCGAACATCCGCGACAGTAAAACATCTGTAATGTGCCATTCGCCGCTGCTCGCTGATTGCTCATGGATTAAAGATTAAAATCTCGGCTTTGGCAGATGGGGAGAGAGAGGAAACTCTTACGAGCACGTTTTGCATCTGCATTTCATTCTGCTCTGTTCCTGCGCCACGCCTGGTGGCGCCCGCCCTACCCCGCCCACCCAGCTCCCAGCTCTCCCAGCGCGGCCTAGCCGGCCAACAACCCCTCTGGCGGCCAGCCCTCTTCCAGTCCTTCCTGGAGATCTGGGCTTGTGACTCTCTTCATTTTCGTCTAAGGTTTCCACCTCTGCTCAGGGCGATCATTTTCCCGCCCCGGCCCACAGTCGTCGCAGGTCAGAAAAAGGATAACACTCCATCCCGAGCAACCTTGTGGCCAGCGTGGTACTAAACTGTCTGCCCTAACGGGCATCATCCTGCCGTGGTCCTTCTGTGTTTGAAGGGAAGTAGTTGTGGCATAGGCAGGTGGGCTCACCTGGGCAATTGTCGTCCCATTGTGTTTCTCACACACTGAGCTGCTGTGGAGACAGGGAGGGGGGCAAGAGAGGGATGAAGACAGCCGCTGCATCAGGGTTCCTTCCCCCGTTTCCCGATAATCCTTGTAAATTAGCCTGGTCCTAGCTCACTAAAGAGCGTGCTTAGGCACCTGGGTAGATCCTCTGGTCTCATTTCCTCCTCCCTACAGGATGTGTTCCTAACATCAAACTTGGTTGAGAAAGAAAATCCAGGCCAACAGGATCAGAGACAAAGGACTTTCAGAAAGACAGAAGGGCGTTAGAGAGACCGGAGAGGAACAAAAAGCCGCAGAGTGGCGTGGCAGATGCTGGCACCTGCATGCAGTGGTGGGGGTTGAGAAGGCGAGGGAGAGGGCAGGAGGGGTCCTGCCAGGTTTTCAGAGGGAGGAGAAGGTGGTCTAGGGTACGCAGAAGAAAAGCTGAAGAAGGATGAATGAGAGGAGGGTCGCTGTGGCAGATGTAATTAATTACAGCATATTAAAATGTTTGTTTACAGAGATGAACAGCGGCCTAGGTCTGATGGCAATTAATTCACGACATTTCCCAGTACTCTTTGAGTCTCAACCCCTCTGTGGGGGTTGGGTCAGCTGGGTAAGGTGCTCCCACCCTTCTCTCAGAGGGATTAGAGCCCAGAATGGAGGTGGTGGTGGGTATCCTCAGACTTTCGCTGATTTCAGCTCCATCCTACCACACACACAGTTGGAGAATTCCAGGCCAGGGGGATGAGTGGATTTTTTTTTCCCCAAAACTACCAGCTAGGTAGCAGTAGAACTAGGTAGGACTGAGGGCTTCCTGGAAAACTGCTCAAGGCCAAAGGACTATGGAAGAGAATGGTGGAGATGGGCCTACATGAAGGCAAAACCGTCATACGCATAAAATAAAGAAATCGTAAGGAAAGTAATTTAGTAAAGGATCGTAGTGGAGTACTTAGAAGACAAGTCTAATTTTAATATATGTGCTACCAAAGCTAGCACTCTTTTCAAAAATTTATTCTTTTTTTTTTTTTTTTTTTTTTGGTTTTTCGAGACAGGGTTTCTCTGTGTAGCTTTGCACCTTTCCTGGAGCTCACTTGGTAGCCCAGGCTGGCCTCGAACTCACAGAGATCTGCCTGCCTCTGCCTCCCGAGTGCTGGGATTAAAGGCGTGCGCCACCAACGCCCGGCCAAAAATTAATTCTTACTATTGTGTGTGTCTATGGGTGTTTTTCCTTTGTGTGTGCCTTTGCACCATATATATGCTTAGTGACCAGGGAAGCCAGAAGAGGGCATCAGTTCCCTTGGGACTGGAGGTACAGATGGCTGTTATCCTCCATGTGGGTGCTGAAAATCAATCCCAGGTTCTTTGGAAGAACAACCATTGCTCTTCCCCCCCCCCTCCTTTCTTCTCAAAACAAGTTTCTCTGTGTAGCCTTGCCTGTTCTGGAACTCTCTCTGTAGTTCAGGTTGGTCTACAGAGATCACAGAGATCAGCCTGCCTCTGACTCTGAAGTGCTGGGATTAAAGGCATGCACTGCCGCCACCAGTGCTCTTAACCAGTGAGCCCTCTCTTCAGCTTCCTTTCCTTTAGCTTGGGACTGGGTCTTATTATGTCACCCATTCTGGCCTTCAACTCACTGTATAGCCCAATCTGGCCTCAAAATGTGATCTTTCAGCTTCAGCTCCAACAAGGGTGCCTCTGCCCTCACCCACTTCACTGGTGCATTATCTGTCTCAGCATGAGAGAGCCACCCAAATTCACAAGGCATCACAGTTCACTAATCTATTCATCGAGGATTTGTGTTGCTGGGAGGAGGCAAGATGAGAAGGATTACAGGACCCACAAAAAGCAACAGTAAAGGTTCAAAGGAATGTCAGTGAGGGAGAGACACAGCAGAGATGGGAAAATACACTCCCGGAACATCTGGTCCCAGGCCAGGACACAAAGGACAGGGGCAGAGGTAGGTCTGGGGCGGGTCTGGGTAAGTTGTCAAGGTGTTGCTGGAGCTTTGGCCCATCCTCAGAAGGGACCCCATAAAGACTTCTCCTTGAGTGAGCTGAAGAGGGGATCAGCAATTTCTCCTAGGCTGTTCCTTCCACATCAAATCCCCTTCAGTGAAGCCGACAGTAAGGGTCCAAATCAGGGACCACAAATCAGGGTCCAGGTGAGCAAAGAAAAAGCTGAGGAAGGCCAAAGGTAGCATTGCCTCCTGGAAGGTTCTGGCTCGGAGCAAGTATGAAAACTGGAGCTAGTGATCACAGACTTCTCTGTGGCTGTGAACAGGATACACTGCTGGAGGGTAGGTGACCATGACTGGACTATGCCTGTAGGTACGTTAGTGTGTGTGTGTGTGTGTGTGTGTGCGCGCGCGCGCGCGCGCGCCTCTTCATGTTTCTTTGGTTCCTTCCAGTCTTTTTTCTTCAGGAACAGGGGCAGAGCAGACTGAGACCAGCTGTGCCTCCAAGCACCTCTCTTTCTCCACTCCTTCTGTTTCCAGATCCTAAGCCACCTGGCCATAGGCCGCCCCGGCTCTCCTGTACAAATCCCACGCCACGCAGAGGAATTCCGGGGGCGACCTGGCGGGCCAGGCATGCTGCAGGGGAGCCGTGGGCCGGCTGGGCGGACAGCGGGGCGCGGGGAGAAGCGGTGGAGGGAAAGCGCGGAGGGAGGCGGGGCGGAGCTGTCGCTTCCCATCAGCGGGAGGATTGTTCCCGACACGCGCAGGCCCCGCGGCGTTTCTGTGTCAGGGAGTTTTGCCGGCGCCGTGACCCATGCGAGGGGGGTCGGGCTCCGCGCGGGGAGCGGCCAAGAGTGACCAGCGCGGCCGGCCGCATCATCACCACCTGGCCGGGTCACTGCTTTGCTCTCGTGCCCGGAGCCTCGAGGAGCGAGGGAGGGCTCCCGGGGGTGAGGGAGGACAGCGGCTTCTTCCAGTGTCTCCTCCCTACACCCCTTGGGGGAAGGTCGAGGGGGAGAAACATTTCCCACACAGAGGGAAGGAGGCGCCTAGAAGTAGCCAAAAGCAGCCCCCGGTGCTCAGTTTCTTCGATTTGGAATTGGGGGTGGGGTCTTTGGTGGTCCTGCCTGGGAGACAGTCTAGTTGAAGTCTCTACTTGAAAAGTAGAGAAGGGCACGGCTGGGGAAGGCAATGCTCGAGAGTGACGGGTCCCCAAAAGAGGCGCGGAGGGAGGATTCAGCCCCAGGTTACCCCAGAGTCCGAATTGCTCACATTGGGCTGGGAGGCACCAGGAGGCCCAGGAGGGTGTGTCTATGCAAATTAGATGGTAATAGGGTCGTGGGTGGCCAGTTTCCGGAGCCGAGATGGAGGGTGGAGGATGGAGGAGGGGCGGTAGAAAGGGCAGGGAGAGCTCCTGACCTCTTCCCCCAACCCACTGGTCCCATCTGAAGTCTGCCGGCTCCATCTTCAGCACTTAATGATTTTGACGGGCCCCACCCGCGCACCATCGGGGCTTTTGTGTCTGCCAGACCAATGGCCCCTCTCCTGGGCCCACCCATCAGTCACCCGGAGCTCCAGCTGTTCCCAGCCTTTGGAGCAACCTCGGCCCGTCACCACTACAAATTGGCTCTCAACAGCCGCTTGGAGACCCCTTTTCTGCCATTGTCTCCGGACAAATGGCCTTTCCCCGGCACATTGCCCCTGCAGGCCCAGCCCAGGCTGCCTGCTGCTTCTGGGAAAGGGGGTCGTTGAGCTTTTCTAGGAAGCCATCCCGACTTCCTTTTCTAACTAGAAACTAGCCAGGCTGGGCCAGAAAACACCTCCTGATAGCCCAGGACTCCCTGCATCATTTCCTCAGTGGGCTTCTTGAGGCGATTCCTTCTGTTTCCTTCCCGGACCCCAAGAGCTAAAGAAGTGTCACTTGTTGACTGAGCCGAATTGAAAAGTACAAAAGGAGGGAGGGCTGGATTGGTGGGGAGGGCATGAAAACTGGGAGCCAGGGATCCCAGGAGCCGCCACGGCCAAGCACAGAGCCAAGACAATTACATGCCTAGTTTTGCTGAATGCATTAAAATCATTAGAACGAGGGATCTGAAAAACATACATTAAGGGGCAGAATTAGGAAGGGCTTTAGAGACCTGCACGGGCATTCCCAAAGTGGATCTGGTGCCATTAGCTGGAATTGTATTCTTCATGCAGTCACAGTCACAGAGTGTCAGTGTCTTATCACTGTGCCTGACGTCCCCTTTTTGCATCCCCCCCCCCCCACATCGCTGGATCTCAGCTCAATCCCCCTGCAACACACATATCTTTTGCTCTCTTCCTTGCTCACATGTCAATCTTTATCCACTGGTGCCCTAGGTGTATTAAGCAAGGAGAAAAAAAAAAAAGGAATGGAATGGGAGGCAGGACAAGGCAACACACATCTTTAATCTCAAGTCTCTGAAAGCAGAGGCAGGCAAATCTCTTGAGTTAGAGGCCAGCTTAGTCTACACAGCAAGTTCTAGGTCAATCAAGACTATAGAGAGAGACGCTATCTCATTGCTGCAACAGTGCAGTTTGACTTCAGAGGTGGGAGAAAGGCCAAGACACTCATTGGGTCTAACCTTACCGTCCAAAAGTCCATCCATACTAGTGTTAGTATCAAGGCAGCAGCAGAAGCCACATGGTGAGGTTGGGGTAAGAACGGAAGATACAGTGGGCCTGTCTAGCATGAGTGTGTGTGAAAGGAGTCTGAATATTAAAACCTGGATAGGATTCTATGGCTGCCTGTGTGAACGTTTCAGTGTGTGTGTCTGTGTGTGTGTGTGTGTGTGTGTGTGTGTGTGTGTGTGTGTGTGTATGTGCTTGTGCACACAATCTTTGTGTCTGCGGAACCTTGATTCTCAACGTAGCTGGTCTTCAGTGGGTATTGATGGGTGTTCTAGAGAGGAAAGCACACACAGAGGACTTTGGATCTCAAGTGGCAGTGAGTGGACTGGGCTGAGTTACACCAAGTAGGCTCGAGCCTGGCTAGGTTGGACTGGGGGTGGAGAGTGTTGTAGCCATGGTGAATGGGACTATCTGGTTAGAGGCATGGTGGAGAAAGGATGGGACGTGAGTAGGGGTGGAAAATGGAATTGCCAGCCCGGAATGAATGGATGGTGGAGTTTCTCTTTTGTAACCGGGAATAATTAAGATAGATGTGCGGATGGATTAGCTGTCCTGCAAGGTCAGGAGCGCATTGCCGGATCACTCTATTATTTCGCTGCGCCACGGCTGCGCCACGGCTACCCGGCTAACGCCTTTTTCATGATATTTTGAACATCCGCACAGAAAAAAAACCAACTGAGTGCGCGAGAGATACAAATGGATCGTTTGGTGGAGAAATCCGTCTTCGTCACCGCCGCCAGGCTGGGATTAATGCGATTGAAGGCCCCTCCAGGCTCCGCCAGGGAGACGGGCTCGGGAAAGCAAGAGAAATTGGTTTGTACCCCTGGGAACACGATTGATGGGCCAGACCCTCCAGGCTGGGCTGGGCTATGGTGTTCTCTGTAGAGCTGGGGGCAGGGAGTCAGTCTGGGGTCTGGCCTTGGCCTGGGTGGGGCTCTGCTCTGAAAGAGAGGCCTAGATGGCATGGAACCTTACAAGAGCTTGCTTTGAGGCTGCAGATGTGAGGGTGGGAAGATCTCAGACTGGTGACCCAGGTGGGCTGAGGGACTTTGAGTAAGAAGAGGAGGAAGTAACATGCTCTCTGATGTCAGCTGTCTTTCACGAGTGACCGCGGGACAGTGCCCAACCAATCACTGATATGGACAAGAGAGATGTGGCCTGAGCTGAGTGCTGGGTTTGGTGGACACATGGTTCCTGTATCACAGACCGCAACATCAGGGAGGCAAATTCTGATGGAGTCACTCCAGCCTGATGCTGGGCTTGTGAGGTAGAAGTCAACAGGGGTGGAGGGGGGGTAACATGAGGGAGCTCACCCTTCAGGGGTGATGGAATAGAGGTGTTTGTCTGTGACAGGGTTTCACTGTGTGGCCCTGGTTGTCCTTGGACTCACTCTGTAGACCAGGCTGTCCTCGACTCACAGAGATCTGCCTCCCTCTGCTTTCTGAGTGCTGGGATTAAGGTGTGAGCCACCACCACCACCAGTCAGAACAGAGATCTTTTTTTTTTTTTTTTTTTCCAGAGCTGAGGACCGAACCCAGGGCCTTGCGCTTGCTAGGCAAGCGCTCTACCACTGAGCTAAATCCCTAACCCCAGAACAGAGATCTTAAAAGAAGTGAAAGCCTAGTGAGATGGCTCAGGAGGTTAGGGCGCTTGTGAGTCTGGTGACTGGACTTCACTCTCAGGAGCTCATGTAAAAGTAGAAAGAGAGAACCAAGGGAGACATCTTAGAAGGAAGTCCTTGCCCTTGCAGGATCTTACTAGTCTAATGAAGGAGACAAAAAAATCTTTATTTTAGGGAGAGGTCTTGGTTTTGTTGTGATTTTATGTTTATGGTATTTGCTGGCTTGTGTCTGTGTACTATGCAAATACTTGGTGCCCCTAAAGATCAGAAGAGGGCTTTGGATCCCCTGGAGCTGGAGTTACAGACAGTTGCCACGTGGGTGCTGGGAATTGAACCTAGGTCCTTTGGAAAAGCAATCAGTGCTCTTAACCACTGAGACATCTCTCCAGCCCCTGAGACAAATGGTAAGTGTATGAGCCTCACTGGGGAAGGAAGGAAGGAGGGCAAACCTGTATACCAGAGAGCACACACGAACACTCACATAAGGGAAGTAAAAGTCGACTCAGGGGATGGCTAGAGAAAGCTGGGCCACTTTGTGGGGTTTACTTTGTCTTACCTTTTATGCTGAGGATGAATGCAGGCTCTCATATGTTAGGCAAGTACTCTATCTCTGAGCTACATCCCAGCCTATTTTTGATTTGTTTCTCACTCATTACATGCATGGATGTGATAAAAAATTTAAGTATCATGCAGGAGTGAAAACCCAGGTCCCCTTTATCATTCACTTTCATTCCTTAAATATTCCTTCTCAGAAGTAGCTACTGGTATCTACTGGTGTGTGTGTGTGTGTGTGTGTGTGTGTGTGTGTGTGTGTGTGTGTG